>SKCR01049979.1:0-45202 GCA_019454045.1 Zanthoxylum bungeanum
ACTCTATCCTGCTTATTTTATCATTTTACTACGGTTGTTCTGTCTTATAGTTTTTTTATTACTACAATGTAATTACTGCTTTATTAGTACTATTAGTCATGTATGATTTTGCATTTTCTGACCATCTGGTTTGCCAAAATGTCCGGTCAGACATGCGATATGTCCGGACGGACATCAATGACATAAGAAAATGTCTGGCCGGGCTTCTCCGAAATCAGGCCGGTGAGATATATGTTCGATCGTGCATGCCCAACAACCACTCTCACGTGGGTGAAACTCCATACGGAGATAAAAACATGCGGGATCATTTAGGAGAACAATCCCCTAACATCTCCGTCAGGTACATAAAGCGGACAAAAACCTCATAGGAAATAGGTGGCAGTCTGGCAGAAATGCACACCTTCATATTGTAAAACTTAAAAAATAAAAAGAGAAGCTGAATCCATGAAGTTGACACCAACTCACTTTCATTGGACCGGCTGTGCAACTAATATTTTGGGAGATTCTAACTTTTTATTTGTATATTTATTTATTTATTGGACATATACCAAATGGAGTTACCTTTTTTTTTTTTGAATGAAAAAAGAACGTAGATAATGTGAAATAAAATGTTAATTAATTCTTAAAAAATAATAATAATCTTAGTTCTGTCGTATATAATTTTTATTCTTATAATTTTGCTATTTTTTTTTTTGTCTCCTCCACTTTTGGGCTAAAGGGAAAATATTCGGTAGCATCTTTCAGTTCACATTATATAAAATTACAGAATTATCGTAAGCACCATGTGGCAGTAATGGCTTCGAATCTAAACTTCAATTAATCTCACCAAGTTGTTATTTTGAAAAGTGACTTATTTTCTTTTAAAAAAATATTAATAAGTGAATATTTTGATTTATCAAAGATGAAGTTGAGTTATATGAATGCCACTTAATTCAGTTAATAAAATATTTTGAGTTGAAATAAGAGATACGACGATTCAAATTTTGCTTAACCTGGATGAGAATTGCAAGGGACCATTTTTTTTTTTGAAATTTAATGAGAAAAGATTTTAACTATCGGTATAAAATGTTTTAATTTTTTTAAAAATGATATTCAAAATTTTCACGTTCCACAATATTAAGAGAAAACAGAGAGATGATATTATTATAACAAAAAAGAAAAGAAAAGAGTTTTATGAAACAGTTCCCAAAATAACTTTGATACAGGACAGCTACAAGCGGTTAGTCCCACTGATTTGCCAGTTCCAGGAAAAAATTGAAAAACTTCAATTGAAAGAAAATTAAGAAATGATATTTTTGTTGGTTAAGTTAACATTATTTTCCGAGTAGGGTTCATGATCTAATTTCCAGATCTTGAATTCGAATCCAGAGAATGTGTTTTTTATATGAACTTGAGACAATTTGAGATTTTACATGTTCCATTTAAGTTCGGAATGGATAATTTGACGGCGAAATTTCCAACCATTTAAAAAAAATAATAACATTATTACCTTATTGGAGCAGTTAGCTTAAAAATAAAAAATAAAATTTATTGTAGTAGTCATTGTAAATGAATTGACCTTTAGTTTTTATACAGTGATTCCAATGGCATTATCACTTGCAAAGGGCATGCTTTGCTGTTTCTATCAAGTTGTCACATGCAATGACTCATCGACTGAACATATTTAATCTCAACAGCATAATTTGGATTAAGGATATTACTAAATATTGTATAAGCTCTGAAGGTTTGACTTAAAAGATTGTGAGAGTGACTATAATTTATAAATGATTTTGCTATAAAATAACTCTTATGGTGATGATTTCAGAGATTCCATCATCTCTTTGCAATTATCGAGGAAAATAGTTGACCTCATATTCAATTTAGAGGTTATCAGGTCATCCATCAAAATAAATTTAGATTCAATATACAAGTCAGTGGGGTAATTAAAAATTTGTTAAAATGTGTCTAATATTAGTGAAAATTTTGTTTTTTTTTTTAATGAAATAAGTTTACTTTGTTCCTATTAAAATGAAGAGTATCTATCATATTTCGTGAAAATCAAATTTTACGTCAGCTGAATTAATTTTCTGACACCACCACTGGATTCCAATGAACACATTTCGGACTTCAGGAAGATTGTTGTGAATTAGCCATCAAACAAAGCCTGCGCAGAAGTAATAGACATTGATACCAATGATTCCCAGACTCAGAATCCATGAACTAACAATCATCTGCTGTTAATCAGCAGTAAATAAAAGTTAAACAACTCAAAAATGGCATTTGGTTGGATGAGTTGAATTGATTATTGGAGATAATAAATATAGATAAATAAAATGTATAAATCATCGATTCACTCACCGATGCAAAGATGATTAGTCTGCCTGCTCCTTTAGATCCACCGAAAATGGAGACAATAGGACTCTGCACAATGGCAATGCACCTTGTCATTAGGTTTCACAGCCATCCTTTCATCTTAAGGTCCAAGAAACCCTAAAAATAACAGAATCCAGATACTAATATTTTTTTCCTTTTTCAATACCTGCCTTATATATTGGCCTGCAAGAGTTCCTGTGCTGGTGGAGCTTTGTCCTGAGGCTAGTAGAGCAATTGCATAAGCAATCAAGCTCGATTTTCCCAACACATTCTGCAGAAAAAATATCAAACATGTTGTGTGAGCATTAATGATTGATCATGTGTTAATTTTGTTTCAGTTGTTGTGATTTTGGACCTGAAGGGGGAAAGAAGCTGAGTTAAGTGTCATATCACTGTTACATATCGACATGCATCCTGTGAAAGCATAAAAAAAAATTGATAATTAAAAATGTAATTTTGTACCAACAAATCATATCTTGAAGCTATATACTTTTCGGTGCTGATATTACTATCTCACATTTATGCCACGAACAGAATTGGGAACTTTTCCGGAGACACAAGAGCTGAGTGGAGAAACAAGTTGTGCCTGCATGTTAAGAATAGCCTCAGTTAAGCTTATGTCCAGCTTTCTTATAATACTCTATTTGTTATATGTTTGATATATATAAAAATTGTAGTACAAGCTATGTGATGGATCATATGGCATGACAAGGGCACCGAATAGGGTAATGGCATCGCCTGTGGCTACTTGGCCGGTGAGCTTGGGTATAAACATGCCCTCGAGTCCATCAGCTGCAGGAAGCTTTACATAACTCATTTCACCAAAGAAACAACCATCCATTATGAATACAAGGCACTTGTATCACAATTTCCAGCTTCCTCACCTACACATTATCAGAGATGTTATATAATGATTAAGAATATGTGTCAGGTTTAAACAAAATCTATAATTAATTTCATTTACTAAATTATAGTTTGATTATTTTTCAAAATATTAAATTAAATATGAAATAAGTTACCCCATATCTCTGCAGGCGAAGAAGCAGGAGACTGCTACAACCGGTGAGAAGAACTCCAAAGTCCAACCCAAACTGGGATATGGAACAGTATATTCAATTAAGTTCTGCTAGCAACCACAAGCAATACTTCAAATATTTGGGGTACTCAGCCTGCATAATTCCGATTTTCGATAAATAATTGCCTGAACATTTCTCCTCTGTTTTCAACCGATTATATTACGCAAGGACAAAAGATAAACATGATCTTTTGAGATTATGTAGTTAAACATAAACATTATCTTCAAATGATTCTAAGATTCTCATGATTACTTAATTATTTGTATATATACAGCTTATTTATGTATCTCATATTATTATTTTTACTCTTAAATTAAGAATGTCCACATTAATCAGTAGATATAAAATCAATTTCATCATCTTTTAAATTACACATACAAAATCAGGCCGCTAAAATAGCATTACATTATTTTAATCAACTTGAATCAACAAAATTGACACAAATGACTTACAAATTGGGACATCTCATCAAATTGTTTCAGTTTTAAAGGTTTATACTGCTCCGTAGTGATTGAGTCAAGAAAGGAGCATTGCATCTCAATACAAATCTCAAAATGTCAATGTAAATTATTTATTAATTTTTCTTCATCTCTACTTTTTTGAAGTAATGAGAAAGACAAAAGCAGAGTTAATAGAATTAGCAAAGACATAAGGGGCTAGATGAAAGATCAGAAACACATAAACCTCAGTAAATGACATCAAAGAAATATGAGCATATTAATCATTAGGAATTGAGAATCAACACCCTCAAAAGAGCAAGTATTAGGCCCTTGTATTTAAAATAAGTGAAAAAAATAAATTGCGTCCAATCCTCATGAACTGGAAAGTAAATATAATCAGTGCAGTAATAGTCACCACTCACCAGCAGATTGCCCAAAATTCCATCCTCACACTTCCAGTTGTCTCAGTTTTCAGCATAACTAGTTTCTCTTGAATCTCAAATTCCTCTTTTTTTTTGAAAAAGTTGGAAACCCCGCCGCCAAACCACCCGACTTAAGCGGAGCAGGTAAAACCCACAACTGTCTCAGACTCTTACAAGAAGTGCACCCCTGGATTCGAACCTAAGACTTAGACAACAAAATCTCAAGCCTTATGCCACCAAGCCACACTCCTTGGAGACGTCGAATTCTCCACACAATAATAACATTTTATGGTTCATAATTGGTTTTACCTTCATTACTTCCCTAAACCTATACTCCATACCATTTCTTATTCTTTTATGAAGTCCATCATCCAACAAATTAGCTTCCCCTGCTGCATTCAGGCCATCGAAAACTAACTTATATGTATATTCTCTAGGTACTGAACCCCCATCAACCAACTCAACCAGAAAATTCCTGGCCTCCAACACCCTTCCAGCTTCACACAAAGCATGTATAATTGGAGTATACGAACTCGAGGTTGGTACCCCATGATTCATATTTTGCATCCTCCTCATAATTTCAATAGCCTTATCAATCTGATTCACTGCACTATAATACCTAATAAAAGAATTATAAGTAACCCGATTTGGAACACAACCCTTTTTATTCATATCCTCAAAAAGTTCCAAGGCCCTCTCAATCCGATAGGTCTTGCAACAACCATCAATCAAACAGTTATATGTTACAACATCTGGAACAAAACCCTTAAACAACATTAACCGAAACAAGTGATTAGCTTCCCATATCCTTCTCCTAATAGCCTTTCTACACCCGGTTTGCATACCATACTTGCAATATGAACTAATCAATATAGTATAAGTATACACATCAGGGGGACACCTAAACCCCGGTAACTCCATTTGTTCCAACAAAAATCTTGCCTTGTTAAAGTTCCCAACTCGACAAAGAGCATTAATAACCACATTATAAGCATAAACATCAGGTTTACAACGAAACTGCTTCATCCGATAAAATGTAGCCAATGCTTCATTAACCAGTCCTTCTTCACCTAGGACTTTTATCAAACAGGTGATGGTGGAAGTATTAACAAGCCCCCCATTTCCTCTTCTTGACATTTCTTTGAGAAAATCCAAAAGACCCTTTGTGTTATTTCCTCTAGCCAATACAATACCCATTTCTTTACAAGTCATCTCATTATGAAGAAACCCGAAAAAGTTTTCAACCCAGTAATAAAACTCGGTGGCTTTGTTGAGTCCAAGAGTGACCTTATGTGGGTCTCTGTATGCTGCAGGGCCAAGAACAAGGACGTTGTTGGTAATATTGTGAGCTTCTTTTTTGAGGTTTCGTTGTTTCAAAGGAGCCCGGTGGCGAAAACCCTTTTGGCGGCCGATGGAGCGAGGGGACTGAAAGAAGAATTTAGGGATTGATTTGAGTACATCAGTGACTGATTCGACGGTGAATGGATTTTGAGTTTGGGCTGTTGAAGCTGCAAGTTTTGCATCAAATGGGACGTTTTTGAGCATAAATGGAAGTAGTTGGTGTACTAGACAAGTGTGCTTAGAGTTAAGAGGTTTCGACATGATCACGATTGCTTGCGGCTGATAAAAATTCTTCAAATTTTGTCAAAATGTCACTAAAAACTGATTTTCAGTGAAATCTTCAAATATAAGCATTCGCTCTTAACTCAATCCAACTTATAGGTAGAGTGACGTTAATTTCATATTACAGCCAAACTCATATACGACTATAGTAGCTTCCAAAAAGCAAGAATAAACAAGAAAAATAAAGTTGATGGTGATATAATATTCTCATTAAATAAAATAATGAGACTTCGAACTTTAATATATATATATTTTTTGGAATTGTTGAAAATTCCGCCTTCAAACTATTCTTATCTAAGGATTCTTATTTAAAGGTACGTTTGGTTCAACGAATGGGAGGGGGAGGGATTTTAATGAAGGGGAGGGGATGGAAGGGAATAGATTTTAATTAAATATATGTTTGGTTCAAAGGATGAGATGTGAGAGTTTTTAATTAGATATATGTTTGGTTCAAGAAGGGAGGGATGAGATTTTAAAACTAATTTATTATTTTATCCTTATAGCATTTTATAAATAAAATTAAAACAATATAGGCTTATATTATCTTTGAATTAAACAAAGAATAAAATTGAGGAAGAGAGAGCGTACCTGAGAAAAGAGAGAAGAATTGAATGGTCAAGCAAATATAAGAGAAGATAATAAGAAGAATTGAATGATGAAGCAAATATAAGAGAGATTTGTAATTAGGACAATTTTGGATTTTAATGTATAAGTATTGATAATTTAGTCAATATATTTAAAATTTTAATTGCTCAATTTCTCTTCTCTCCAAAAACCCCCCACTTTTGGAGGGAATCTAAAATTGGCTGATGAGGGATTTTTCTCCCCTCCCCTCCCCTTAAATAAATTAAACCAAACAAACATAATTTAAAATAACCACTCATCTCTCCTCCAAAATCCCCCAACCAAACACACTGTAACGGGAGCAGGTAAAACTTCCGACTGTCTCAGGCTCTTACAAAAAACAAACTTCCTAAATTCGAAATTATAACCTAAAGATCAAATCCTAAATCACACCCCATTCGTACTTCAACTTATTTTGAGGGAACACAAAAATTAAGTAATTTGGCCAGATGCCTATGTCCAAGAGAGAATGGGAGTAACCACAATCTCTCAAGAACACACTGTAAATCTCTCACAAGAACAAGACTTGAATTAGAATAGACTTTGCTCAAATCAGAATGAGTTGAAAGCCTTTTAACCTAATCATTTATAGATGCTCTCTTGATCTGAATCCCTCATGGATTCACTTGCTTGTTCGTGTCATATTTGAACTCTTTTACTCATTAGGATAAGCCATTACTTACCTGAATTACAATCGAAAAAGTCATTTCTCTTAATAAAATTAGGACAATGATATACTTATTAATATGTCATTTCTCTTAATAAAATTAAGACAATGATATACTTATTAATATGTTTCCCGAATTATCTCAACTCTCTCACAGTGAGAGAATTGAGATAAAATTAGAGAAAAATGTTGATAAATTTAGTATTTTTGATAAAATTAGGATACTAACTCATCTTCATTGGATCCGATGTCTCATCTTATAGATTCTCAAATAAGTCTTGGACCATTATCGGATCGGGCTTCAAAAAATACGATCTTACCAAGAATAACCCAATGACAATCCAAAGATCCTTAATTTAACCCAATAGATTGGGCTTGAGGCTTAAAAGCTTTGGGCATGGTTCAACGACATATGTTAAAAATCTATTGCCAGCATCTATTCCACAGTTTTCGATATCAATAAGTTTACAAGTTGATATCGGAAACTCAAAATGTATTTTTTTTTCCCGTCAGATCAGTATACATGTCTGTCTTGCTGTACACCTTCCTTCGGATGAAACATGAATACTGCCATCGGGTTCAAATTTCCTGGAATAGCCCTTGAGAATTGGAAAAAATTTCACCCGTAACAGATGATGAGTCCAAATCTGAATTTAGCTAGGATATTCTAATAAAAAAAACTATTATCATGAAGGACTTGTTCATCACTAGAAATACGGAAAGTAAACTCAAAAAGAAATAATACACAAAACTTATGAGCTACATTGTACTACATATTAACATTTAGAATTTTCTTTTAAAAAAGAGAGAATACAATGAGGGAAAATATGCAATCCATCCATCTTGATCTGAAATCCATCCAATGGGGACATTCGAACAGCCGATGCATAGGGTCTTTTAGACGACACTGCGGAAGAAGTCCGCTGGTATGGATGGAGGGCAGTACTTCTTGGCAACACATTTATACTGAGATGCAGCAGCAGCAAATCATACATCAAAACTTTGAACTAAGAAGAATTATCAAGCAAAATGAAAGAGATATTTCCGCGAAACTGAGTAATGTATTACCTTATGCAGGCTGTATTTTTCCCTGATGGCAGATAAAGTAGAACTATGGCTGTTACAGCATAGGCGGTGCAGATCTTTAACACACTCAATCAAGTCAGAAGGCTGGTAAAGTGTGTAATGCTGCAATGTGGAATTCTGTACCAAAACAATTAGATTGTATGTAATCATCAGCTATTAAAAAAAAAAAACACTGGCAGATTGTTTGTGATTTGATGCATAATTGCATACCCAAGGTCTCTTTGACGGAAGAAGTATGTATTTTGCCAAGAATATTGCAGAAGCAGCTACAAGTGATGGAGCATGACAGAGCATACTGTACTCGAGAAGAGATAATTCTGTAAGGTAGTTAGCTAAGCATTCCAACTGCATTGATGGAACCTGGCAAAAAGCAATTAAAACTGGCTTAGGCTTTTGAAGGAAAGACTAGCAAAAACAAAGAACAAAAAACATTTCATGTAATTGAAACAAATATGATGGCAGAATTATTGATCAAAGTTACAGTGTTTTGGTGAATATTTTTCTGCTTTACATTTCATCCTCCTATGAGTACCTATCATTATTAATAATTAATTATTCGTACTAGTCATATCAACATTGTCCCTTGAACAACATTAAGTTTGGAACTTTTAATAGAAACTAGAGCTATGAACAACCATACAACATAATGGCCAAGGAATTTCTGATCCACGGAAGAACTGTTATTTGACCATTCCATGCATCAGGACAAACCATACATCATAATGTGAAATCAACTTTTAGATAGATACCTCATTAATCCCTTGAGCAGCACGAACAAATCGCCTACATCCCATTTCAGTGGATCACAAGTCAATCACAGAGCACAGTGAACAAGCAAAAAATTTCGAAGAAATGGTTACAAGTTTTTTACCTTAAGAAACATTTAGCTGTGGGTGCTGTCATTTCAAATTTTAAGTAATTTAAAACGGAAGATTCCATTTCCAGAACCTGAATAATCACAAATGCTGAATCATAATGCAGGCTAGGTGGAAAAGCAACAACAGAGGAAGGCCATTAGAAATGCAGAGCTCAGAAAAAGAAAGAAACAATACCTCCTCCTTGAAATAAGTGTTATCCGTTATGAAGCAAAATTCCTCCACCTGAGGTGCACAAATCTCTTCGTACTTTCTGCAAGTTGGTCATTTTGTCAATAATATCCATGGAGGTGAAAGTGTTATATCATCAAAGTTGAGATATATGTAAGAAAGAAAAAAAAGTGCAGGAAGGGGGAAGTTTTCTTACGCAGCAATCATCATGCAGGCAACACCAAGCAACTGTAGGCGCTGCCTATTCATTGGATTTCCTGAAAGATATCGATCTATGTAGTTTATGGTCAAATACAACGTATCAGGTACAAGTCTGTATTCTTCAGCAACCTGCAATTAAAGTTAGAAATTCAGCTTTCACAAGCTAAAAATGATAAAAGGTGATGGTTCTATCAAAAAGAATTCTGACTGTGAAAGTAATCATAAGAGTTGATATTTATCAAAGCAGATATAGGAAATTCTAAAATAGGTAGTGGTATAAGGAAATAAGTTACCTCCACAAGCCAATCAATCAGTATTGCACGCATGCTGGCGTTTATGTCTTTCTGAATTCTTTCCATGAAGTCTACTGAAGGCCTTTTCTTTGCCTGAAGGGTAGATAAAAAATTCACAATTCAATTGTTGAATGGAAAAACCATTTGATCCCCACGTAAAATAAGTGTTTCCAATAACCATATGAAGTCCTACTATGGAGAGACTGAATCTATATGAATGAAATACAAAATTCCGGTCTGCCATAATATAATTATGGGATGCAGCAAAATCTTTAAAATAGAAAGATGGATCAAATTATTTGTTCTTTTAAAAGAAAAGTGGCTTCCTTTCAAATTATTTAGGCATAGCCAGTAACCACCACTTCCTCTTGAAGATCCTTTCTTTCCTTTATACAGAACTTCTGAGTAGTGATTGTGCTAAGATTTATATATATTCATGTAGTACCTTTACTCCCTAATAACTTGAAATGCTATTTATTGTCTTTTGAAAAAACTACATGTTATACAATTAAACTAATATCAATTCCAGTATTTAAGTAAAATTCTAGTTGCAGTTATTAACCAGAAGAGAGCTGAAATAATAATATGTGGATGAAGATGGAAAACCTCAGATGCACGTAAGTGCTTATAGATATCACAGGCAAAGGTTGCACAAAGCTGCGGATCCATGTAATTGTCGTCAACGCTAACAATTTTATCATTTGCTTCCATCTCAGCCAATGCATCTCTACTGCAGACATTATCTGTAAGAAATTAAATAGACTTATTAGGAATACTTAAAAGTCCTGAGATTTTTTTAGGAGAGGATCCTAATTCCAGTGTTTAATGGCTGTGAAGTTACCTGTTCTTTCTGTATGATCCGAAATATTGAGGTTTCTGAGAGTGTTCCTATCAATAGAATCAAGCGGTGGAACATCATTGCTATCTAAATATTCAACTTCAGGGCTCTTAAAAGAATCACAAACCGACATTGACTCATCCATAGAAGCTGAATTCGCATCCGATTTACTAGGAGAATCATCCATGCTGCAAGAGACAGGGAGAACAGCAGGAAAGCTGGGGAAGTTTGTTTTCGAATTTTCATCACTTCTTGGCAAAGATTTGATCTTACAAGGAACAGGAACAGCTGTGCTTGTTTTCCCATTTGAGGATGCAGGTAAAAAGTTCCCAGAGATACTTGTGTTACCATTTCTGGCTGCAGGTACCTTCTTGGCCTTGGCAATTTTGGTCGAGCAGGGTACCTTCACGCATGAATTATGTTAATGAAGGCCTCAAAGAGAAACATAATGACGTAAAATTCAGTAGCTAATGTATTTTCTTGCTATGTGAAAATTCAGTATCTGTTTAATTCAGGCTCTCCATTTTCATCCTCATTAACCTAAATCCTAAATTAGAATATTTGACTAGCCGCATTATGAAATTACTTGCTTCCCAAATTTGATCTTTTTCCTCTGTTATTCAAAATTACAAAATTAAATCACAATTCCTTGATTCTCTTCGATTCTGAGTCCACACTATTACTAAAAAAAATAAGCTTTCTGTATAACTATTTAAAGAAACCGTATATAAATATCATCCACATTTTATTTTCTTTCTATTTTCTCACCAACCGTTCATGTTGAGACCAAAGTACTACTGAATTTTTTCAAAATAATAATGATAATAATAAAAACGAATCATTAAAAAAAAAAAAAACCGTTAAATATGAATGCCTTAAAAATCACAAAAACAAATTTCTTAAAAAAAAATGCAAATTATCCAGACCCCAAAGAGATATACTAAGCTGAAACATCATAAGTTCTTTTTTTTTTTTTCCCTTCATTTTCTGTCAGACCAAACAAATACTGAAGCAATCAATCAATAAAAACCCACCAAAACGGACGATGAAAGCGAGCTTTTTGAACCACTTTGAGCCACGCTCCTTTGATTGGTGACGTTACTGAGTGGAGCTCGCTTCTTTGCCAAATGCGGAGGGAAAGCAGTGTACTTGCTGACATTCTCCGACGATGACGCACGTCGCTTTGCCAAAGACGGAGCCGTCGATGACGAAAACGATGAACGCCGGTTCTGCGTCGACATTCTCTTTCGTTCTTTTAGCAAGAACAAGAAAGTAAATTAAGACAAGAAACGTGTATTTTTAACTTGACAAAAAAAGAAGAATCTGTTTTGCAGGAGAGAGATTTAATATTTAATATTTAATATTTAATATTTAATGGCGCATTTGAGAGGCGGGGGGAAGAAGGTGATTTGAATTCTTGAGAGATCTGGACCGTTGATCCTGCTCGATAAACGTTAGGGAGCGTCTTGGCGGGCCCCACACAGTAAGTGTTCGGAGTCAAAAGGGCCAGGAACGGGTATTTTGTGGTAACCTCTTGGGGAAATTTAAAATTGGTCTGTCTGTCATTTGGTTCCAAAGTCACAGGTTATGTTTGTTAGTTTTGAATTCAAATTTCAAACGGTCACTGGATCTGTCTTCATTCACTAGCTAGCATGCCGTACGCAATAGCAATACAAACAATATATATATATATATATATATATATATATATATAACTACTGGTTTTATACAAACATCATGATGTTATTAATATCCGGACAAAACAGTTTAAAAGATCCAAAATAAAAAATACGAACTCTAATATTTTAAAAAATAAAAAATAATACATTAAAATTTGAATTCATATTTTTCTTGATCTTTTAGCCCATCATGATGATTTTATTAATATCAGAACAATTTGTATAAGATTAGTCCTCTATAATTATAAATTATTATAAATAAAGCAATTAATTAAACCATTTTCCTAGAAAACTTTGAAATAATCATATGGAAAAATAAATTTTCACTTTGTCACGTGGAAAAGTTAACAATTTTCAAACTCTAAGTAGGAAAAAAAGAACGAATTCAAATTTTTGATAGTAAACGGTATTTAAGTTATTTATCAGGTGGAAATTACCCGTTAAAAGAACAAATAAAACAAAACAAAGATGAGGATACCACCAAAGGAGCATGCCAAAAATGTGTTAAAGATTTTTGAAAAATCATCTGTACAATCTGTCTTGGGTTCATTTGTCTGTCAAATCGTGAACAAGGAATAGCTAAGCTACAGAACATAGGCCTAAACTCACTGTATACAAGTATTGGCTCTGTCACAAAATATAGAGTTGGGATTGGGAAAGTGGGTTTTGAAATCTAACATCACTTAGAACAGATTCACCGAGTATGTATACACAACACCACACTGAAATGGCAATGCAGACGCCTACTCACTCAGGTCTTGAAAAATCTCTGGTGGTATTGAACTGGAGCAGTGCTTTTTTGCCACGTATTTGTACTGTTGCAGATACAAAGCACATCAAACATCAAACATCAAACATAGAAATAAGAATTACAAGCATAAATTTGTCGGACCCAACAAACTCATTGAATTTCAAGTAGCTCTGCAATAAATAAGATGATACTTGGGTTTCAACCATACTATGTTTCAGGATTATAATACCCTATTTATTTTTAGATGACATGATGGAACAAATCTAATCACTTGAACGCAATCTTTGAGATTTGCGTGTTCAGTTATTTTCACCCACATGCAAAGTTCACGATTCAAGTTCAGGTTTCAATATTAGGTGTACATTTACTAGCAAAGTATTTGAGTGCTGATAAAGGTCCGTGCATGCAAGAATTGTTTTAAAATGTCTATCGAGCACATTCATATAATTCCAGGAATTCACCTTATGCTGACTGTACTTCTCCCTGATTGCAGACAAATTACAGACACCACCATTACAGAAGAGACGATGTAGTGCCTTGACACAGTCACACAAATCAGAGGGTTGGTAGAATGTGTAATGATCCAATGTAGAATTCTGTATCAGAAGAAATACAAAATTAAAATGTGTTATGCAAGTATAAAAAAGACAAATAGAGAACATCTACAACAAGGAAAGTGCCAATGTTTTTTCTCATATACCCAAGGTTTTTTGGACGGGAACAGGATAAAATTCGCCAAGAAAGTAGCAGCGGCAGCGATTAGTGATGGGGCATAACAGAGCATGTTGTACTCCAGAAGTGATAATTCCAAAATGTAGTTGGCCAAGCACTCGAATTGCATTGATGGGACCTACAAAGGGCAGTATGTGTTACCACTGAATGGTATGAAGTTTTTAATAACAGCCGTTATTGGACCAACAAAAATCAGTGCCTTTAACATCTTAAACAGAAGTTGATACAAGAAGAAAGATAGATAGCAGCGACCATAGGAATGACCACTATAGTAACCATGACTGATATTATATGATTATGGTATTTTGTTATATTCTCAGGGGAAAAAAGTAAAGGAAAAGGTAATGAAATACAAAATTGAAAATCTATTCCATAGAAAGATACCTTGTTACCTCCTTGAGCAGCACGAATATAACGCCTAAAATTTGCAAAAAAAAATCTAGTCAATACCAAGATTTGCATACAAGGAAAGAACTTGATATTTCAATGAGAACAGAAACATTACATCAAAAAACATTTAGCTGTTGGAGCTGACATTTCAAACTTCAAGTAATTCAATACAGAAGATTCCATTTTTAGAACCTGCAGCAAGTAAATTGCTCAGTGCTACTACATTGAAAGAAAACAAAGCAATTTAAATAAGAATTCAAAACTGCAAAGTCAGCTGATGAGGAGTAGAACCCTAACCTCCTCTTTAGGGTATGTGTTATCTGTAATGTAACAAAGCTCTTCCACCTGTGGTGGGCATATCTCCTCATATTTTCTGGCAACATAGTCATTTTTCTAGTTATTATCCAGAGTCCTATCCTAGTGCGCATGTAAATGTGCACACACAAACGCACACAGATTGCTTAGAACACATGAGCAAAATGTAAAAATTTTCTTACGCTGCAATCATCATGCAAGCCACACCAAGCAGTTGCAACCGTTGCCTAATTATCACATTGCCAGAAAGATAACGATCTATGTAGTTAACTGCCAAAAATAGAGTTTCAGGTACAAGCCTGTACTCTTCAGAAACCTACAGTTACAGAAAGTTAAAATCACCAATCACCCAAAAGAAAGATCTACAACTAATCTCTTAGAAAATGTAATGAATGTCAGATAATATTGAAAATGCATTTTTATAATGTGAAGAACCCTAGTTATCAAATAATAAGTGGTGGTCATAAGATAGCAACACTAAAATGGTAGGTTGGGACAGGGGTGAGTTTCTTGTATTATAAAAATCCCTGGCAATATCACCACCAAGCATAATTTACCTCCACTAGCCAATCAATGAGTATTGCACGCATGCTGGGATTAATGTCTTTCTGGACCCTTTCCATGAAGTCCCTGGTAGGCCTTTTCTTTGCCTGAAAATCACAAAGATTCATTAAATCAGATGAAGAAAAAAGTGGGAACATTTACATGGATATACCTCAAAATCAGAACATACATCTCATATTAGAATGGACGTTTAATTCTATGCGAAATGGTCAAAACTATCGAAGAAAGAGCTACTCAAATTCACAGTGTCCTACATCCCAAGCAAATGTTTATCTATGCTGGAGTTAATATAAGAATGAATAAAAATAAAACAGCACCAAAATTATGCAAGGATCTATAAAAATGCAGTAGTGCATAGTGACATGGTGAAGTCACTTGATATTTTATGATGGTATATTTGATTTATTCATTATTCAAAGATATAACTTGGAAAGAAATAGTAAAAGTTATATTTAGATTTTAACGAAAAGAAATAGTGAATTGATATAACCAAGAATGTTAAATTTACACCAAAATGATCTTAAGAACTTCTATTAAATGTATGTATATAGTAGTGACAGGAAAATTAAGAAAGCAAAAGAAAAATATCAAGTATTATATAAATTAACAAAGATGCCCAACCTCAGTTGCACGCAAGTTCTTGTAAATGTCACAAGCAATGGTTGCACAAAACTGAGGGTCCTTGATATTGTCATCAATATCAACAAAACCATCAATCACTTCGATCTCTAAAAGAATGTCTCTCTTGCAAGTCTTCCCTGAAATCCATGTAGCAGAAACAAACATTAAATCACCCAGGAAAGTAAAATTTGTTGATGTGTCGTTTTCTGTTTAAGAAAAAGGTAAAATACAATGGCCAACTATATATGACATATGAATTGAACAAAAGAATAAACACAACGGAAAGATTAAATTAGATTGAGCATATATATCCCTGAAAAGGATAAAAGATAAAACCTTTCCTTGTTCATGATCTGAAATGTTGAGAGAGCTGCTCCTCCTCTGAATAGATTTAACTTCTGAAGAATCCTCTCTGTCTATATATTCAAATTCTGGACTATTTAGGGAGTCGCAGGTAGACATGGTCTCATCCAAAGAAATGGAACCACCAACTGATGTGCTTGGAGAAATACTCGTGCACCTCGGCACCATAATCGCAATACTGGGAGCAGGAATGACTCTAGCTGTAGGAAGATCAATTCCAGGAGAAATTGTATACTTCACAATGACATCTGCTTTCGCACTCAAGGTAGCAGGCAAAGTGTTTCCAGAAAGTCCTTTATCATGATAGTGAGCAGAAGATTCTTTTTTCTTGGCAAATTTAGCCGAACATGGCACCTTTAAAATATAAAAACATGGTCAATTTTCATTCAATGTATTAAAATAAATTCTACCCAAATCTGAAAGTAAACTCAGCAAGGAAAACTTATGGTTGGTCAAATCATATGTGAACAATCGAACTGAATACTCTATGATGATTAAGGGGCACTTGGACACCAGACTGAAACCCGGTCCTCCCAAACTGGATAGACATCATTTCAAAAGCACATTTTAAACCACTAATGTAATGATTCCAATATATGTAGTTATCCATAAAGATAATACTAGAATTCAAATCTTATAAACTCAGTACATGCATCTAAAACTTACCTAACATTGACATAATCATAAAACAACACTGTCCTAATGACTCCACAACAGTCAAATCACAAAAAGAAATTGTCAAAACATACCAAGTTTTGCAGTAACTAAGAAATGGTTAATAGAGAGCTGAGAGAAATATCTAACCCCAAGGCCCAAAAAACAAATTTTAAATATTTGATATCATCTTACAATAAGTTAATCATATCATGCAATAGGTAGGTTTAGAACTACATAGATGTTAGTAATGCAGGTTGATTTTTGGAACATGATACCCACAATTAGAAATGATAATCCCTGGCCAAAAGGAGAGAAGATAAAGATAATTGTATTAAAACAAGTAATGGAATATTGAACATAGTGGTTCAACATCAGAAATGAGCATGGACTATAAATTAGGAAAATCATTTACACAGTTGTCAATTATTTAAACCACTGCTTCATTATTATTTTTATTTTTTTTAAATCGTTGGAAACTCCACCGCCAAATTACTCATTCCGTGCTTCTGGCTATCACATACTCTTACAAGAAACGAAATCATTGAATTCGAACCCACCTCAATGTGAGATCCTGAGCCCTGCACCCACTACTTCATTATGCATAATCATAACTTAGACCCAGTTTCTTGATATTTAAAAAATAAACATAAAAAATAAAACATAATCAAAACTAGTACATAGGGTTCTGTAATTCTTGAAAAATAAGTAATCAATATTAAAAAGAGCCTAAACATCATTCATTACAATTACAAACAAACATTAAGCATCAACAAAAATTACTAAAAACAAAAAGCAATTTTTTAAAGAATACAAATTCAATAAAACCCAAATTAGAAACACCCACAAACCAAACTAACAAGTAACAAGTACTCAAAAAAATAAGAAGAAGAAGAAGCACGCACAACAATGGGCTTTGACTGGGTGCCGATGACCCGAGAACCGGATCGAGACCCATCTCTCTGGTTGGTTATATCGGAAAGAGCCGGTCGCTTCTTGGCCAATTGCGGCTTCAATATGGCGATTTTCTTGATGTGGTTTTCAGAAACCGATGGTGGCATCCTGGACGTTGTTGATGACGAAGAAACTAGCGGGCGGTGATTTCTTGCCGACATTTCAGACCAAGCCCCAGCCTTAACCGAAATTCCCTGCAAGATTCGGAAATAATGTAATTAATAAAAGAATCAAGAAAGTATAAAATTTAAAGAAATTGAAGATTAAATGATAACGCAACGTTAATTACTCTTTAATTTGAGATTAGGGTTTCCCTGTTATGGAATATCAAGATTCTTGGAGGGTCTCAGATTTTCCAGAGCGAGCGAGAGGAAGACGGGGAAATTTTTTAGATGAAAACTAAAAAACCGCGAAAAAAGTGTTAGTTAAAAGGAAATGAGATCCTGATCGTTGACTGTGTTTGGAGAGAGATGGACCGCTGCGTTGAGCACGTGATGATGATAAAGGGTATGGTAGGATATGATAGAGGTATTTCAATATTTTTATCGGATTCGTTTAATTAATCATTATAAAAATATTACATTTCACATAAAAATTTTACTTTTATTTAAATAAAAATATCAATATTTATATCCAATTCATCTGAAATGTAAAAAATTGTCAAAGAGATTTTACCATTCATAATGACAATCGCAAGACTCTTGTCATTCGATGCTTTCTTTTACTTATCTTCGGCATGTATGTCAAAAAAAATTTGAGCCCAGTTCGGTCCGGTCCGCCAGAGCTTTAGCTCGGTTCGAGAATAAAAAAAACTCCGGCTGAGTTTTTTTTATGAGAGGCTCTGCTTGGACTCGGGCTTAAGAAAAATACAAAAAAAATTAATAGTTAATAAATAATAATATAAATATATAATCTTTTGTTTAAGCTACCAAAACATGAAAAAAAAAGTTATTTGATCAATATCAGAGTTGGGTAAAAATGGGCGATCTTTCCTAACAAAAATTATGTTAAAAATTAACAAAGTTCTTTTTGGTGTAGAAATTTTAGTATTGATGAATTGAGTTTTCATGAAGTGTCTCTCGCAGATTCGCATTGTGTTTTTAGATGAATTAGCATTCTAAGACGTCTTCAAAATGTTTTATTTTTATGCAAGTTTTGAGTAATTAGATAAATTTTAATAATTTTTTGTTAAAAATGCGGGTCGGATAAAGTCTGAACCCGACCCAGCCCGATAACAATTCAAGCCAATTTTTTCATGAATTCGGTCATGAACACTAATTTCCGGGCTCGAACCGGGCTTATCAAAGCACATACCCGATCCGATCCATTGCCACATTTAGTTTCTGAAGAATGGAATTTATTGCCCATTTAAGATTTTAAGTTTGTCACAGGCAGTTGTGCTAGTAAGCAACTAGCATCACGACGATAACTAAGATTAACTCTAAAATATTCATCAAATATTATTTTATTATTTAAATAATGAATCGTATTCTTGTATGGGCCAAATTTCGTCCAATGGGTAATTTCGCCATTTCAGTTAAAGCCCATTACGAAATACATCCCCAATGACCCATAACTGAACCCAGAGACATCACATTAACCCAAGCCCAATGAGTTTGCTACACAAGTAACCGAAAGGCCACCCAACGGTCAGACTACTTAATGTCTAGCCTCATAAACAAGGGCCGGCCGTTTCAGCCACTAACGGGCGACCGCACTAACCACCCCTCATAAAGACACGATCAAAACCGTCGTCCAACGGATAGAAAATGAAAGATCAGTAAATGCCCCATGAAGGAGTATATAAAGGAAGAGGAGCTAAAGAGAAAGGGATTGACACTTTTCATTCTGAGCTAAGAACTATACTCCTCACACTTTCTGTGGAAGCCAAAGTTTATCATCGCCCTCACGGCAATCATAGGAGTTTAAGGTACCCCTATAACCTTGAGTTCCATCATCCCATATCCCTTAATCGATTACTGCCTTGGGCGTCGGAGAGCCTACGGCATCCACCACACCGGTGGGTAGTATCTTCACGCTCATTCTACTTCTCGTTTGTTTTGCAGGATCGCCAGTCCCCCCCTTTTCCTCACGAAATCTCGATTGTAGGCTTGGTGCGAAAAACCGCGTCTACAGTTTGGCGCCCACCGTGGGGCCTAGCGATTCACAGCAAACCAAAGTACTAAACGAACATCCGAAGCACAGATATGGCTTCAAGCGACGCGCCGACAAATTCGATGACCAATCAGCTGGCTCTTCTCCAGGAACGCTTGCGCATTCTCGAAGAGGAGAACTCAGCTATGAAAACCACCAATAGCGACCTTCAAAAGCAGCTGGAGCAAGTCTTCGTTCCTCGCAACCATTTGGAATCGGTGGATCTCGCAGGAACCTTGGGTAGCCGACAGAATCTAGCAGGAGCTCCGGAATTGGAGCAAGGCGAAGGCTCCCAGCGGATAAATCAGCACACGGACCTCGGAGGCCATCGCCGAAGCCTTCCAGTCGACATGGTAACGACTACGACCATACGACAAGAGATGGAAGAATTCAAAGAGGCTATATTGGCGAGTATACCGGGGGTCAGATTGCCAATGAGAAAGAGCAGGTCAAGAGCTTTGGCGGATACACCATTCGACGAGGGGATCAATTCCGTGGAACTCCCCAGGAAGTTCAGCCCCCCCGGAAATGAAACTGTACGACAGATCAACCGACCCAGACGACCACATCATTCACTACAAGTATAAGATGATGTCCATGAGCCTCACTCCCCATCAGAGAGAAGCGGGACTGTGGGGACACAGGAATCTAGGCGACGCATGCTGTCCCGGGCTCGCGGCCCGGTCGGGAGTACGAAGTAGCCACAGGGGACTAAACCGGAGAATAATGGAGTCGCCACCCAGAAATGAAACTGTACGACAGATCAACCGACCCAGACGACCACATCATTCACTACAAGTATAAGATGATGTCCATGAGCCTCACTCCCCATCAGAGAGAAGCGGGACTGTGGGGACACAAGAATCTAGGCGACGCATGCTGTCCCGGGCTCGCGGCCCGGTCGGGAGTACGGAGTAGCCACAGGGGACTAAACCGGAGAATAATGGAGTCGCCACCCGGTGTGAACCGGGAAAATGAGATTTAAGGCCGCACTCACCCCTCGCAAGGGAAGACCTCAAACCGTTGGGTTCAGAATGGTCCCTTACTCATGCCACTTGTGATGAAAGGATTTATGTAATAATTTAATTAGGCTTAAGTAGCACTTATTTCCAAGAGTATCATGCTTCTAAATTCACATGTACAAAATGAAACTTACACATACATTTCACATCTAAGATTGCATGCTTGAAAATACCTCAAAGTAACATCGAACATACAACTTCATTTAGCATATCATGTTCACGGAAAACACAAGCATACATACTAACCATACAAGCATACATGTGAGCACTTTTCCAAGTGATACGTAGAATTGTATCCCAAGTACAGACCGCACTACCGTCCATTCGGAATCGGCTATGGAATTTATGTATGGGTTTCCATCCGATATACCACAAGAAATAATACTCTGAAGTCATCATGACATAGGTATATGAATCGTAATGCGTTTAAATCAAGACTAAGGCAAATGACGCAACCAATGGAATAACATGCTTTTCATTACGATGTGCACAAAGATAAGAATGATTATATGAGGTTTCATAAAAAATCACCTAAGAAACAATTATACATGGCATATGATGAATATGTCTCAGTTCAGTGTGTTCGCGTTCGTGTAGCGTTCGTAAACGCGTTCGAACAGTAAACAGAAGGTTCGCGTTCGTATGGCGTTTGATAACGCGTTCGAACGGAACCAGACCTGATGCATGATAAGACTAAGAAAGTGCGTGTACGTTCACGTAGCGTTCGAGAACGAGTTCGAACGGTAAACAGAATGTTCGCGTTCGTGTAGCGTTCGAGAACACGTTCGAACGGAACCAGACCTGATGCATGATCAGACTAAGGAAGTGCGTTCGCGTAGCGTTTGAAAACGCGTTCGAATGATAAACAGAAGGTTCGCGTTCGTGTAGCGTTCGAGAACGCGTTCGAACGGAGCCGGACCTGATGCATGTAACACAAAGAATAAAGACAACAATGTCAAGCTCAGCATGTCCGATTGAACGTATCTTGCATTCAACCGAACACACATCAATCGGCACGTCAAAGCATCGTGGTAGAGGGCTTTAACCCCTCCCCGTAGGGGATCTTTCATTCCACTTACTAAGCCCATGCGCTCGATTGAATCATGCATACATAGAATTAAAAGCAATAATATCAAACTTAGCATGCCCGATTGAACGTATCTTGCATTCAAACGAACACACATCGACCGGCGCGGCAAAGCGTTGTGGTAAAGGGCTTTAACCCCTCCCTGTAATGGATCTTTCATTCCACTTACTAAGCTCATGCGCTTGTTTGAATCATGCATACATAGAATTGAAAGCAATAATATCAAACTAGTATGCTCGATTGAACGTGTCTTGCATTCAACCGAACACACATCAACCGGCGCGGCGAAGCATCGTGGTAAAGGGCTTTAACCCTTCCCCATAGGGGATCTTTCATTCCACTTACTAAGCCCATGCGCTCGATTGAATCATGCATACATAAGCAACATGCAGAATTCGAGTGACGAAAAATAAATAAATAAATCAAAGCAACATGAAACAAGAGAAGGTGCCGTTTACTCAAGTGGTACGTGGAGTTGTATCCCAAGTACAGACCGCACTACCACGTCCATTCGGATTCGGCTACAGAATTTACGTCTGGGTTTCCATCCTATATACCACGAGAGACGACACTCTTTTATTCATCCAATACCCACAACACACATCATACACAAACAAGATTCAACAAATAAGTAAAATACAATCAAAATAATAACAAAAATCACATAAAGATGAGTGTGAAAAGTACCCTCAGGTCTAACCTTTTAAGCCGTCTCTCGGACTCGCGTTTCACGAAGATCGGAAGGGGTAAAGCTCCGCAACTTTTCTGGTTCACTGGTTTGCCTTTTCCTTCGCTGTTTTGCCGCTCAAGCTACTGTTTCGACTCCGTTTTGCTGCTTTTTCCTTGTGGTTTTGCTTCCGTTTCCTCTGTATTTTCTGCTTACTGTTTCAGGTCTTGTTTTTTGTGTTTTAGGCTACTATTTTTGACGTAGTTTACCGCTGTTTTAAGGTGATTTTGGGCTGCTGTGTTTGGTGTGATTTTCGGTGATGTGTGGAGGTTTATGGGGCTGGTTTTTTGGTGGTGATTAGGGGTTGTTTTGGTGGTTGTAGGGGGTGTGAATGGCTACTGTATTTCAGTGATGTGAGGGTAATGATGAAGGGAATGATTTGCTATCTTTCTTGTGATTGGCGTGTGATGTCTTAAGGCTTCTTGCTGTGACTTGCGTGTGAGTAGTGTATGAGCTAGCGGGGTGCATGTCTAGGTGATGGGTTAGGCATTACATCTTTTTAATTTAGTATGTGATTTGTTTAGTTAGGAAGCTAATATATTTGATTTATCTTATTAGGTATGATTATATTTTATGTTTTATTTAGTTGGTAAATGGTTTAAATATTTTATTTAATTCAATGTTTAATTTAATTAAATTAAGATGTGTTTTATGGGCTTTGGGGGGCTAATTGGGCTGGGGTACGAGGCTAGCAGCAAAACCAGAAACACCGACTCCGTTCGAACGCCCATTCGAACGCGGCACGAACGTCCGCAATCTGCCTGACGTTCGAACGAAGTAACGAACGCAGCACTAACGAAGACAGTGAACTTGTGAAATGAACTTGATGACGTACTTATTCTGAATTTCCCCTTCCGACCTCCGTTTCCCGCAATATCCTTAGCTAAAAAAGGTAGTGCCTCCAACTTAGACTCATCATCGGGTTTCACATGCGAAAATGCAATGCCTACAGGGACTATGTCGAGGATTCGAAGAGACACTAGCCGGACCGGCCCTCACATGGTTTATCAATTTACCATTCGGGTCGATTGGTTCTTACAAGGAATTGGCAGACAAGTTTGTTGCTCATTTTGCAAGCTCGTGCAAATTCGAGAAAACGACAGACGACCTCAACTTGATCCAGCAATGGAAGGGAGAGTCTCTTCGAAGCTACATCTCTCGATTCAATAAAGAAAGAATTTCTATCCCAAATCTCCATCAGCCGACGGCAGTGGAGGCATTCAGAAATGGCTTGCAGGCAGACAGCGGCCTCTATAAGAAGCTGACGAAAAACCGATGCTACACCATGGATGAGGCTTTGACAAGAGCCCGGACGGAGATCCGTTGGGAAGAAGACCGAAGGAATACGGGTAGGGAAAGACCTTCAAGTGTTCGAGAAAAGGTAGTAGGCTCTTCCAGGCGACCAAAGGAGTCTACCAGGGGCAGCATACAACTCCCAGACCGAAGGCCATACCGTACAAAAGATCCTCGCCCTTATGATAGGGTGCATAGTCATAAGCCTGGTGGCTTCGAAAGAAGGGAAGGCTCCTCAAACCTTACTCCGCGGCTCCCAGACTACAACTTCACGGTCTCCCCGGGAGAGCTTGTCTCAGTCTTCAGGAAGATGGGAAACGAGGTTAAATGGCCTCAGCGTTCGAGGGATAACTCAGGGAAGAAAGATACGAGCAAATGGTGTGAATTTCATCGAGACAACAGCCATATAACGGCTGACTGCATTGCTTTAAGGTTGGAAGTCCTAGAGTTGCTGAATAAATGACACCTGAGAGACCTGCTCACCGATAAGGGGAAAACTACCTTAGCCCGAAGGGAAAATCGAGTGGAGGCTCTTGTTCCACCTCCAATCAACAACATCGTCAACTTCATCTCAGAAGGCTCGGAAGTAAGTGGAGTTTCATATTCGGCGGCGAAGCGACGGACGAGAATGATTTCCGCCCTGATGTCGGACACTGAGCGAGCTCCAACAGGGGATCATACCGGCCTGGTGATTGAGTTTTCAGACAACAAATTGTCTAGTCTTGCCAATCCTCACCATGACGCATTGGTGATATCTCTTCAGGTGGCCAATTTTATGGTCAAGAGGGTATTGGTAGACACCGGATCTTCCGCTAATATCATCTTTTGGTCAGCACTCAATGATATGGGGGAAGCTCTGGAAAGAATGAATCGACGATCAACTGCTTTAGTCGGTTTCAGTGGGGAGCAGAAGTTCATGATGGGTGAGATTTACTTTCCAGTGTATGCAGGAGGAATAAACAAGATGGTAACGTTCCTGGTCCTGGATTGCCCATTAGCCTACAACATAATAGTGGGCCGACCATGGATTCATGAGATGAGGGCTGTCTTTTCCACATACCATCAAGTTCTGAAGTTCCCAACTGAATGGGGGGTTCAGGAAATTAGAGGGGATCAGCTCGCTTCGAGGGCGTGTTATCAGTCGACCTTAAAGCCCAAAACTCAGTCGGCATAGCAATTAGAGGAAGGACCCGTCAGACGAATATAAATGAACCTAAAGTGGAGGAACTCGACGAGATCCAAATTCATCCACAATTCCCGGACCACAAGACCCGAATTGGAGCCGACTTGGAACCCTTGTTGCGAGCAAATCTGATAGATTTCCTACAGAAGCACCACGATTGCTTTGCTTGGTCGCACGAAGATATGACAGGAATTGATCCAGAGTTGATGACACATGAACTTCGCGTAGACTCGTCCTTTCCGCCTGTAAAACAGAAGAGAAGAAAATTTGCCCCTGAAAGGAACCGGGTGATTGATGAGAAGTACAGAAACTGTTGGACAATGGCGCGGTCAGGGAAGTGCAATATCCAGAGTGGCTGGCGAACGTCGTGGTCGTGCGGAAGAAGAATGGAAAATGGCGGGTTTGTATCGACTTCACTGACCTAAACAAAGCGTGCCTGAAAGATTCATTCCCCTTGCCACACATAGATGCGCTAGTCGACGCGACAGCAGGACACGAGCTACTAAGTTTCATGTACGCATACTCAGGCTACAATCAGATTCTTATGCACCTGAATGATCAGGAGAAAACGGCATTCATCACGAACATGGGGATCTACTGTTACAAAATAATGTCGTTCGGATTAAAGAATGCAGGTGCTACATACCAGCGTCTGGTTAACAATATGTTCAGTCGGCAGATAGGGTCAACCATGGAGGTATATATCGACGACATGTTGGTGAAGTCTTTGTTGGCCGACCAACACTTGGAGCATCTGGAAGAAGCTTTTAGTGTTATGAAGAAGTATGGGATGAAGCTTAACCCGACCAAATGCGCTTTCGGGGTAGCTTCAGGAAAATTCCTAGGTTATTTGGTCACGCGTCGAGGAATTGAAGCCAATCCGGAACAGATAAAGGCAATACTCAACATCCCGTCCCCCGGGAATCAGAAAGAAGTCATGCGACTGGCGGGACGAATAGCGGCTCTCAACAGATTCATGTTCTTCACTACGCTTGGGAAGTCTAAGAAGTTCGAATGGACTCAGGATTGTGAAAATGCCCTAACCAGACTAAAAGAGTACCTGACCTCCCCCCCACTATTGTCAAAGCCATTCGACGAAGAGAGATTGTTTGTGTATCTCGGGGTCTCTCCTCAGGCCATCAGTGCTGTTCTAGTTAAGGAAGATGGAGGTTCACAACACCCAGTCTACTACGTGAGCAGGGCCCTACTGGACGCCGAGACACGGTATTCTCAAATGGAACAATTGGTTTTGGCTTTGCTCATGGCCGCTCGGAAACTCCGCCCCTACTTCCAGGGTCACCCCATCACTGTTTATTCCACTAATCCATTACGAAGCGTCCTCCACAAGCCTGAGCTCTCGGGTAGACTGACTAAGTGGGCTGTTGAGCTCGGGGAGTACGATATCACCTACCAACCATGAGTAGCCATCAAATCCCAGGCGTTGACGGACTTCGTGGCGGATTTCAGTCTTGGCGTATCATCAGAAGGGGGAAAATAGTTGCTTTCTGTCGACTCGGCTGCGATATGGAAGTTGGCGGTAGATGGGACCTCCAATAGCCGAGGTGCTGGGTTAGGAGTAGTGATCACCACTCCCGAAGAGGACCTAATCCAGCAAGCTTTCAAGTGTGGTTTCCAGGCTACGAACAATGAAGCGGAGTATGAAGCTTTGATTGCTGAACTGGAGTTACTTAAAGAATTATGGGCGAAAAGGGTAGAGGCGACGACCGATTCTCAGTTAGTTGTTAAACAACTCCAAGGAACTTACCAGGCCAGAGGAGCTCAGATGGCAGCGTATTTGTCCAAGGCAAAAGACATTCAAAAGGCTTTCGAGTCTTTCGAGATCTTACAAATCCCAAGGGTTCAGAATTCACATGCGGATGCATTGGCTACACTCGGGTCGACAATACAAGAGGGGAAAATCCAAGCCATTCCGGTGACATATCTGCAATGGCCCGCCATTGTCAAGACCGAGGAGACCGTTGCTTCCCTCCGTACGGAAAATCAGACTTGGTTGACTCCCCTGGTTGAATATTTGAGTACCAGTACGCTTCCAGAAGACAAGGCGGCCGCCAGAAGAGTGAAGCTTCAAGCTGCGAGGTTTGTTCTATACGACAATCAGCTTTTGAGGAGATCGGTTGGCGGCCCATACCTTAAATGCCTCTCTCCTGAAGAGGCTCAATATGTCTTGGCCGAGTTGCATGAGGGACAGTGTGGGAATCACTTGGGCGAAAGAAACCTTGCGAGTCGAAGCCACACAGCTGGGTATTACTGGCCGACCATGCGAGTCGACGCAGTTTCTTATGTGCGGAATTGCGGGAAGTGCCAGAAGTTCGCATCGGCCTCCAAATTACCGCCTGGGAAATTGAATCCTACTTTAGCTCCATGGCCGTTCATGAAGTGGGGGATGGACATCGTAGGAAAATTACCAATCGCCCCAGGGCAACGTGTCTCCATGCTCGTCCTGACTGATTACTACTCCAAATGGATAGAAGCAGAAGCCTATGCTAGGGTAAGAGATCGGGAGGTGCAAGGATTCGTCTGGAAGAATATCATTTGTCGCTTCGGCATACCGATGGAGATTGTCATAGATAATGGGTCACAGTTCATCAGTCATCGCTTCCAGATTTTTCTGCAAGACATGGGGGATCAGACTCAGCTTGCTTTTCTACTCCTCGCTATCCACAAGCGAATGGGCAAGCTGAATCTTCTAACAAAATTTTGATGAACACGTTGAAGAAGAGGTTAGAAAAGGCCAAAGGAATGTGGGCAGACGAACTCCCAGGAGTTTATGGGCTTATCGTACGACAGTCAGGACTTCAACCGGAGAAACACCTTTCTCCATGACCTTTGGGGCATAAGCTGTCATACCAACCGATATTGGAGTACCGTCACCTCGGTACCAATGGGCTGGGGTAGAAACAAACCAGAAACTCATGACGGAGGCACTCGACACCATTGAAGAATTGAGAGAGAATGCATCTATAAGACTCGCGATACATCGGCAGAAGATGTGTAAATACTTCAACAAGAACGTAAGATTTAGAACCTTTGAGGAAGGCGATTGGGTTTTACGACGAGTCTTCCAGAATACAAAGGAAGCCAGTGAGGGAAAACTGGGACCCACTTGGGAAGGCCCATACATCATCAAAAGAATAGTGGGCCACAGAGCCTACAAGTTGGAGAAAGAATATGGAAGTCGAGTCCAGAACAGTTGGAATGCCCTCCACCTCAAGAAGTATTACCGATGATCTGAGAGACGACATCTCCGCCTACAAGAAATAAAGCGTACAGCTCGCTATTGTATGGAAGATGTCTGATGCTATTTTTGTTACGATTTTGGAATTAATAAAACATGATTTTTCTATTCATTTCCTCAGTTAGTAGAAATAATCATATCATAATACACAAAAAAAGGGTCTTCAGACGACAAAAAAGAAAACTTCTGCTCATAAATTCGGGTAATAGTTTGTTCAGAGTTGAAGTACAACGAGCATTCTTAACAAAAGGACCACATTACAAAATAGACTACTTCTTAATCATTCTACAAGCCTATCAACATGCTCGGTCAAGTCGGTAGGAATTGCGGGATGGCCGACCTCTCTCGCAGGTTCCTCCGCTGGAACCCCAGACGCTTCCCCTGCGACATCAGTCTTTCCGGTCGCCTCCAACGTTGCGCCTTCAGCTGCTTCCTTGGAGCTTATCCTTGGCTCCCATCAACTTCTGTTTCTTCAACAGACAATGAGTCCGGTTTAAAGTCTTTCTTCCAAGGCAATCCATTTCCCTGGGTTCCATGAACTGTGTTCTCCCGACAAGTATTCTTTCATGAGTCGGCTCATGTCCTTTATTACTGCTTCCATGGCAACCCCCTCCAGCCGATCTTGCAATTCGACGATTTGGTTCTCCAGCTCCTTGGTACGCTCTTTCTCTACCATCAACTCAGAACTTGTCGCCTCCAACTTGTCCTTCGAGGCCGCAACTTCATTTTCGCCATTGAGCAACCTCTTCCTCGAGTCTTCGGAAGAAGCCTTCGCTTTAGACAATTATTTCCTTAAAGCCGCGTTGGATTTCTCCAAATCTCTGGCCTTCTTCAGGCTCACCTCGACGTATCGTTGTTGAAAAATTACATACTCCAAAGTCTGATACAATTCAATAATCAAAGTTAGTCGACTGATCTATCACAAAATATTTTTAACAAAAAAAAGGGGGCTCGATACCTCGAAGTTCCTTGCGACCGCCCTTTTAGCTGACTCCAATGGTCCCAAGGTAAGCATCTGGGCTTCATCTTCTTCTAAAAGTAGCTCATCGGCAAAATGTGATAAACTGGATGGATCCGACATCACGGTCGTACCCCTTGGAATCTTGATCACAACATTCTCCAAATCCTCGTCGATATCGGGAAGTTGTTTTCTCTTTTTCGAAGATTGCCCTGATCCAGTCGACGCTTTCGCAGCAGTTTCAGTAGCTACGAGCGCTTGCGACTCTTTTCTCGCCGGCTGAAACTCAGGCACAACACCAGACTCAACCCCCTTAGATTTCTTCCTCTTCCTCTGTTCCAGCATCTCTTCACCGATAGAAGCTTGTATTGGCCCATCCTCTCAACTGCGCATAAAATTTCCTCCGGGGTTAGAATCCTTATGAATAAACTCCCTCCGTGAGTAACTCGGTTCGCCCAGGTAATGACAATGATTGTCAGAATATTTTTTGTCAAGGTCAGAGGGGTACCTTCTGGTCCAAAGCGGACTTCCTTCCACAGTGGTGTCAATCTCAACCTCCTTTCAGCCAACACCACCCTCCAATTCCTTTCAGCAGGAGTAAGACTTAAGATGTAATTTGTGTTTGCAACAACTCTAGGAGTTACGTCGAAGCTACGATTGTAGACTGAACCTGCAAAGCAACAAGTGAATTTTAGAGATTGGTTAAGTTAACGATCGAAAGAACAAAGTGATTACACTCACTCGATGTATCCCAATATTCGGGGATTCTACACCACCATCCCCAGTCGACCTATACCCCCTCTCCACTAACGAAGAAATAAGTTTTCTGCCACCCTCCTCTATCATTAGAAGTCAGTCCAGAAATCAGATGCTTTCTCTTTTGTCGAAGAAACAAGTGGTACCTACCCTTCTCAACAACCACGTGCTCCTTCATGTAATAAGTGTAAAGCAGATCCCTCACCCCAAACCTAATCCCTAATTCATAGGCCAGCACTCCAATCGACATACAAACCCTTCATGTGTTCGGCATAAGCTGAAGGGGCTATTCTATAATGGTCGAGCAGTTCCCACACGAGTCTTGGGATAGGAAACCTAAACCCATCAGAGAAAGGACGTTCGTAGAACCCAATCCAACCAGGAATCCTAAAGTCAATTCTCTCACTCGACAAAGGCAATCTAACTCGAACCGACTCAGTGAATCTGTACTTTATCTTGATCTCCCTCATGAATTGTTCTGTGACACGACTCTGGGGATTTTTGGTCAAGATGTTTGTTGGTTCACTTGTACTAGGAACCCCCGACTCTGAAGGAAAGATACGAAGGGGGGGACATCTTTGGGGATGCCAGGTGGGATTCCAGCCGACGCTATAGTCAATTCTTCCGCCCAGTCCCTCAAAGTTCCTTCCTCAGATCTTTCAAGAGGGGGGACCATTTTTAAAGGCGAGCCTTCATATATCTCCAATGATGAGTCTTCCGTACTCGAGAAAGCTTCAGACGACATTTCACTGTTTCGGACTACAAACAATGAGTCAACCTAAAACCAGCATAGCAAAGGATCAAACCTAGCTACTCACAAACACGATTTCAATGTCTGCTAGAGGCTTAATTGGATTGAAATCCTAAATCTAGCGAAGAACAGTTTGAAGATCCCTAAGAACAGCTTGAAGATTTGAAGAATTAGAGTAGAGGAGAGAGGAATACCTTAGAACGCGTGGGAACCCTTCAAACTTGAGACCCATGAGGAAAATAACTTGAGTGAAGCAAATGAGGCCGCTCACACTATCTTATACTCCTAAACACAGTGACCCCATGATTTCCCGCCAAAAGTTCCTCGAAAAATCGCCACATTAATGACAATTGGAGAAATCGAGAAGAACAAGGAAATAACCATAATGGAAACCCAATCGTTTGGGCTTACAGTAGCCCACCAAAAATAAGACCGTACGGGTGAAGACCCGACTAGCAACAGACGGATGGTCCATCGAAGGTATATAATTAAACCCCCCATCGAATCAAGTCGACTGAATGCATTCCCCATGATATATGAAGGGGTGAATTTGGGTCAAAGCCTCCATTTGGCTAGACGATGTCAAGGATCTTCTTCAGATCCACACGGCATGTAGGCTCGGTTTGGTCCCTCAGAGAAACCAAACAAGAATATAATCTCCTAGCCTCTGCTAGACCATTCGACAGGGGACACACCCCAGCTGGTTCATGATGGAATCCAGTACAGTTCATGGATCTTCTTCTGATCCACACGACATGTAGGCTCGGATTGGTCCCTCAGAGAAACCAAACGAGAACATAATCTCACGGCCTCTGCTAGTCCAGTCGACATGGGACACACCCCAGCTGGTTCATGATGGAATCCAGTACAGTTCATGGATCTTCTTCTGATCCACACGACATGTAGGCTCGGATTGGTCCCTTAGAGAAACCAAACGAGAACATAATCTACTGGCCTTTGCTAGTCCAGTCGACATGGGACACACCCCAGCTGGTTCATGATGGAACCCAATGTAGCACATGGACCATCTTCTGGCGTATACGACAAGTAAGTTCGATTTGATCATTCTATGATGACCGAACAAAGAATTTATCCTCCTGGCCACAATAAGTCCAAACGACCAGGGACACTCCCCAACTGGATCTGGAAGAACCAAGTCCATCTTCCCAACCACCATCTGGTTCGGTCGACTGGGTACGACCCCTGTGGGACTAGCAAAGTCGGTTTCATAACTACAAATCTTCGTCTGGCTCGAATGATAGGGCGTTTCTTAGACGATACGTTCATCAAGTACTCTCCAAGCCAATGACCCCTTGACTCAGAGAGTATGGGACAAACTGTATGGGCCAAATTTCGTCCAATGGGTAATTTCGCCATTTCAGTTAAGGCCCATTACGAAATACATCCCCAAGGACCCATAACTGAAACCAGAGACATCACATTAATCCAAGCCCAATGAGTTTGCTACACAAGTAACCGAAAGGCCACCCAACGGTCAGACTACTTAATGTCTAGCCTCATAAACAAGGGTCGGCCGTTTCAGCCTACTAACGGGCGACCACACTAACTACCCCTCATAAAGACACGATCAAAACCTTCGTCCAACGGATAGAAAATGAAAGATCAGTAAATGCCCCATGAAGGAGTATATAAAGGAAGATGAGGTAAAGAGAAAGAGATTGACACTTTTCATTCTGAGCTAAGAACTATACTCCTCACACTTTCTGTGGAAGCCAAAGTTTATCATCGCCCTCACGGCAATCATAGGAGTTTAAGGTACCTCTATAACCTTGAGTTCCATCATCCATATCCTTTAATCGATTACTGACTTGGGCGTCGGAGAGCCTACGGCATCCACCACACCGGTGGGTAGTATCTTCACGCTCATTCTACTTCTCGTTTGTTTTGCAGGATCGCCAGTCCCCCCCATTTTCCTCACGAAATCTCGATTGTAGGCTTGGTGCGAAAAACCGCGTCTACAATTCTTAAATTGATTCTACAAGAGACATCATATATACAATATTCTAAATATTTGAGATATGTAATATATACCAAATATTTGAATATTATAATGAAAGAATTTGAAATCTATATTTGAGTTTAAAGGTTCCATGTGTTTTTATGTCTTAAATTTAAATATGATTTATTTTAAGAAATTTATGATTTATTGATTTTTTTTTTACCACTTATTTTGATAACATTTTTCTTAATAGAAAAAGTTATAATTTATTACTTTTATACGAAATTTTAATTGGCTCTCTCCGTGAGAGTATAAAGTGAGGATTAGTCCCGGGTACTATCAGATTTAGTTCGGATTGAACAGAATCTGAATCTGATTTGATTTGTTAAACATTGAATGATTTAATTTGATCGGATTTTGAATCGCTATCAAATCTAATCTGATTCGATCCGATAATTATCAGATCAAATCAGATTTCATTCAATCATATTTGAAACCTTATCGAATAGGATAAATTTGATTTGATAACAGATTCGAGTTTGATAGAGCATCCAATTTGAAAATAAATCAGATAGTGGATTTGATTTCAGAAAAAAAAAAATTAATCTTAAAATTGTGGACGCTGATTTCGGTCGAGGTCCACAATCGAGAATGTGAGTTGAGGGGCACGAGCGAACCTGCAAAACAAGAGTAGAGCGAAAGAGGAGGTTACTGCCCACCGGTGTGGTGGAAGCCGTAGGCACTCCGACGCTCAAGTTAGCCTAAAGATGAATAAGTTCAAGGTGAAAGGATTAAGGTCTTTGGAGTACCTAAACCACATATTGTTTGTCGTGAAGGCGGTGTATTGGAGTAGTGTCTTGGTGATAGGAGTAGTATGCCGAATGTCCCCTCTCTATTGCCATGCTTCCTTATTTTATAGGTTCCCTGATATGGGGTCCTTCTTCTGCCTGTTGGAGTTGTCATCAATGGTGGTTTAACTTAGGTGCTTCATGGCTGATAACTGACGATCGTGTCTATATCATGAAACTGTCGACTTTTATGGTGATGTTTATGAATTCTGATTCTCTCTTGATTTTTGAAACTGGTGTCCGTTGATTCTCTTCATGTTAACGGGTTTGAGCCCATGAGGCGGCCCATGAAGCTTCCTTGCATGACACTTTCGCTCATAGGCTGGATCTTCCAATGGACCCCAAGTTTAGTGGTTGATCTCGGGGTAAATGTCGATTTTATCCCTAAGCCCAAATTTGGCCCGTACAAAAATTTATAATCAACATTCCAAAATTCAATTTACAATATCCCAAATTGACAAATTCAATACCAAATAATAATAAAATTTGATCGAATCTGATCCAATCCGACAGCCGACGAACCAAACAAACACTATCTGGTCGGATTCAGGAGACAGATTATATCTGATCCAATGTCTAGGACTAGTGAGGATGTCATGTTAAAAAAAATACTAATTCTAGTGCATTAACAAACAAACACAATTTTGAGATCATGTGTTCGAATCCAGAGAGCGCATTTCTTGTAAGAGCCTATGACATCCAAATTGCTCCACCAACTAAGAACGACCATGCACCACTACCTATAGAACCAAGAAATAGCTCTCCGTCTATCAATCCTTATTATATCTGGACCTTGTAAGTTTCCCCGTGTTGAGTCAAATTAAGCTGCAGGCTCCACTCCTAGTGGTACCCTTTCATCAATTCCTTTAAGTTTCAGTCTTGCGACCATACTCCCCCCGGAACCTAAAGACTTTGATTTCTCATAAGGTGTCAGCGAAGTCCTAAAAGTAACATATGATGATCCATGGTCACTTGCTCAGCATCGTTTATGGTTGAGACTAGGACGATATCTGATCGTCTTCGATCCTCCAACTTTTTTTCTTGATTAATGAAAACATCATTGGAAAATGCTTTCGCAGTTGTTCGTCTTTCATAAATCCAAGAATTTCACCTATGACTATGAAATACAAATGCCCCCGACTGTCCCTGTCAATCATTACTCCAATCCCGAAGGCCAATAGAATAGGATCGAGATCCTATGATATTATCTCATGCTAATGTATTCAGAACATATGCTTGCTTTGAGCATCTAATTTATTCAAAGTAACAGCGCTGGTGGCACGACCCTATCAATTAAGGCCAAGAGCGTATCGATGGTTTTACCTGCTCCGCTTAAACCCAGAAGGGGTGGTTTAATGGTAGGATTTCTAACGATTCTAAGAAAAAAATATCGTCATTTTATAAAATGAGGATGATCTTTTTAGATAATGATTATATATGTTGTCAAGTTAGGGCATTAGAGGACATCCTCATTTTAAATAGTGAGGATGTGCGCTGGAAAGATTAAAAAAATCATATTAAATTATGTTTTTTTATTACGTTGAAGTTCATGTTTTTGTCTTTTAGTGGGACATACTTGTTTTATAAAATAAGTATGCATCATATACACACGCGAGTGAAGGTACTGACCTTATTTGATTAAATGTTACTAAAATTATCAGAAAATGCGAAAATTAAATGTTATCAATCTTATTTGATTAATTTTCAGATAAAATGAGTTTTTTAAGATTTTATGAGTAAAGTTGTGAAAAAATTTTCATCAAATAAGTGCGAGATTAATGGAGGTTTTATGATTATGAAGGGTAAAGTATTTAGGTTCTTCTTTTAACTTGAAATCGATGATAATTTGATCTCAAAAATATTTTTGTTTGACCATTAGAAATATTTGACCTCAAAAATATTTCTAATGATCAAATAAAAATATTTTTGAGATTATAGGTCAATTTTTATAACAAATAAATGCAAGTGTTTAGTTTTGTAAATTTCACTTACATTTTTTGCATTAATTAATTTTTTTTCCCAATATTTCAATATGTATATATAAAAACTAAATCTTTATGTTTATTTTAGAAGAATTAATCAAACGCAATGATTTACATGTGATACAATCTCACAAGTAAATAAATAAAAACTTTTTTTTTTTTTTTAATATTTTGGATAGAACATAACTTTTTTAAAATACTTAAATAACATTTAAAATCAACTTACAATTTACATTGTCTAATAACAATGCGAGATAAATATTTTACAAACTAAAACGTCTATTACAAGCCTCTCTTTATTTTATATATATACATCCAAACACAGAAATATATAATAATAATAATAATTAGCAATTACGCATCACAGTGACATTGAGGGGCATTTCATTGAGCCAGTGACAATCTTCAAATGCGCATTGTTCATTTTTAGCCAGCTTCACATCAGCTGGCTTTATAAAAGTGGGTCCCCATGCAGGGGTCCCATCTTCATACGAATTATGAGTCAATCTCCTCAAATCTGAGCCGTCCAATTTGATTGTGAATATCTCTCCATATGGTTGATAATGATGCGGGTTTGATATTGGCTCACCAGATAATCCCCCATAATCTGATGTAAACACTATACTCTTCCCATCCGGACTAAAATACGGGTGGTTTGTCCGCCCACCCGACCCGCTTTGAATCAATTTCCTTAACCCTGTCCCATTCGGATGGATCAAATACATCTCGAAGCTCCCCGAACCCGGGTTGTCGCGATCCGATGCAAATGCAATCCAATCACCATCTGGTGACCAATTACCCATTGTGTCGGTCCACGGACCCTCCGTCAATCGATGCAACCCGTTTTCTTCTCCTTCCACAGCATCCATTATGTACAAGTTCTTATGACCCGTTCGACCCGAGCGAAACACAACCCATTTACCGTCCGGCGAAACTGAAGGAAATGCATTGTTCTTGCCATTGGTCGTCAACTTTTTAACGCCGTTAATTCCATCAACATCATCAATAGTGATAGAGATTATATCAACCTCAGTGGTTTCAGTAGCAAAAGTGGGTCCGGTGCTGGTATACACAACCCCTTCATGAACCGGGTTCCACGCGGTCGCGAAAGAGGTTTCAGGGTAAATTTCTCTCCGGTTCGAACCGTCACGGTTCACCACATAAACACCCGGGAATTGAACAAACGCGATTCGGTCACCCTTAGGCGAGAAAGACGGAAATGAACCGTCAAATCTAAACAGCGAGATATCGGCCAGCGGGCTTTTGACGTTCTCGAGTAACAGGTGGGTGTTTTTGTCTTCTCCGTTACTGTCACCTCTGCACCTGTGGTAGCCAACTCGGGATGAGTCAGGCGATATGAATGGGTTAAGGTGATGAGTTTTGGGTGACACTAAACGAGTCAACTCAATGAATTCGTTTTTAACCAGGTCAAATAACTCAATATGGCGATAACTCGAGTTGGGTCTTCGAGTAGCTACTGCTATAAATTTATGATTACCTGGAGAAGTAGCTGGAGTGAACGCGTGGAGACCCGGTGGTGTGACTCGTTGAACCGTCACTGATTCAATAGAAACCGGTCCAGTTTTGGGCAGAACCGCTTTGTACACACTGATCCAATTATCTTCACTTTTTCTATGGAAAAATAGTGTTGACTCGTCGACCCAACACGGCCACCCGCCGTTTTCAACTATCTTGACTCGCTGAGTCCCATCCCCAGTCAAGAAAATATAAATATCAGTACTCAGCATCTCCAATTCGCCATCCCAACCTTTATTTCCAAACGAAGCCACAGCCGTGTACTTGCCGGACGGAGAAACCGCAGGGCTAAAATCGGCAACTCCATAAGGGGTCAGTCTCCGAGTCAAACCGGTTCTCACCTCGGTGGAGTAAACCGCGGCCAACTCGTCCTCGGCTCACCACTGTTCTCATGAGTTGACACGTAGAGAATCAATTCTCACCACTCAAACTCGGCTTATCTTTCATCGAAATTACGCTATTACCCTTGTTTAAATCCAGCAAAGGCACTTGCACACGCGTGGGGGCATCATGTTCAAGCTCAAGTGCTGTTCTGGATCTAGTGTTTCGCGGAGTGTCGTAATAAACTGCATCGTAGTATATGTTCGATGTTCCGTTTCGTTCGGTGACGTAGATGAGGTGTATAGGAGGAGGGGACTCCAGTGGGCCCCGAGATTGGATGAGGGTTTGATTGGCTAGAAGAAAGGAGATGAGTGAGGGAGATGGCGAAGGGAAGTGACCGTTGAAATTCACTGTTACACCATCAGTGATTTTAATCTCATCGGTGATCGTCGGTGGGTCCGAAACTGGGAGGGTATAAATGTCAAAGGCGTAATCTGATCGGCCAAGTGTAGTGAAGATGATGCTGGATCTGCTGGAAGAATCATGGTCCGCCGTAGCACGGAATAAGGTTAAAAGCAAATAAAGAAGCGAATGGAAAAACGCTTTGGGTTTCATCGTTTGGTTTGTCAAGTTCAGTGACTGCAGTCTGCAGCAGCTTCTGGTTTGATGATGATTTTATGGGGAAGATTTGTTTGAAGTTTGTGATGTCAGAGATGACGCGGTGGGAGGATTCGTGGGTCCTCGATTATTTTTAAATTGGACACGTGGCAAAATAAGATAAGTTTCCAGAATGATTCATGATAAAGCCGTCAATTTTTATCCATAAGATTGCGCGAGTTGATTATGATTTTATAGTTTGATTTGTATTTTTCATTAATCCCTCTTTAGGTTTAATAATAAATATAATCACTTAATATCCTATTAGTTATATAGATGTTTGCACAATTTTATATCAATACGTGTGTAACGTTCAAATCTCCTGAGACACCGTCCCAGAAATGAGTGATTGATTCCAAGAAAATACCTCCAAATGACACAAGCACACATATTACAATTCTAATGATTATGAAGTTAAGAAATTAAACTACTGTTAGTAGGAAAAAATCACCACAAGGCTATGAGGGACGAATAAAGAATGAATATGCAAAGTCATCCAATGTAAAGCGAATCTCCCAGCCAACGAAGGACAATGAAGGGAAAAGCAATTAGGATGATCACCATGCGAACATGTGTGTTGCAGTTGATCCCGCGATCTAGTAGTTAGGTAGTAACTCCCCACGGTCTATCAGTTATCGCGCACAACTCAGCAGTTAAATGCACGATCCATCGGTTACATGCAAGCGTGAAACGTGGAAGTCATTGAACCAATGAAAGCAAAACCGCTCAAGCGGTTGGCATGACTCTTCAATATAAAAGATCCAGGCGTGGGGAGGCAACAAAGGGAGAGGAAAAAAATGAAGACTCATAACGAGCAGTTATTTTAATTTCCTAGCTTTGTAATTGGTAGATCTTGGCCGATAAAATCCCCGCAAGGCGAATTCGTCCTAGAACGAGAAGAGGTGCGAAGAAAAGAAGGGCGATGGAGCGAAGAGCGATAAAAGGACTTGGGACGATCGAGCCAATGGTCAGGGCGAAAAGTGCGATGCAGTTACCTTCACTACCGAAGCAGTTAGGCGGTTGTTCCTCCACGATCAGACAGTTAGGACACACACCCATCAGTTACAAGCATGATTCATAACTGCAAAAGAATGGTAGAACTGCCCAAGTCAGTTACCAAGCGGCACTATAAAAGCTCGCCTATCCCAAGAGAAAAGGAGGAACAAGAAAATGAAGACTCAATCGAGCATATTTTATCTTTTTATTTCTTAGCTTGAAACATAGGGCTGTAACTTGTGTGTTTGTGCCCCTTGGAGGCTTATTCACTTGATTCAATACACCACTTGCTGGGACTTTGTCTCAGGAGGTTTGAACCTTACACACTCTTTTTCCCTGCACGCGTAAAACCTGCGCAAACAGTTTTAGGCGACCACAGTGGGAGAATTGTGTAACAAAGTGGAGATGCCTCCGAAAAGAAACGCTCAGACTGGCTCAACCGCGGAGGAAGGTGGACTGGAGCAAAACAACCAAAACCAGCCATAACATTCAGTCGCGGGTCTAGCAGATGTCAGCCGGTACGAACCAATGAGGGAGCTCGGCCCTAATACGGTGCGCGCATTGATTGGCGAATTCACACAGGATGTCGTCGAACAGGTCAGGCTCCAAAATGCGCATGTTGTGGACAAATTTGTATCGACTAGTAACTTGCACTATGAAAATATGGCCAAACACTTAAGCTCAATGAACGAATTGGTGGCCAAATGTATAAACGGCGGAACAGCGCTGCCGTCGACCACGCCTCTCCCTACAGTAGGCAGTCAGGAAGCTAGTCCTAGTGGTGTTCCCCTGCAAGGAACCAATACCCCTGTGGTTCCCAGAGGAGTGACGAGCCCTGGAGGGCACGACCCACAATTAGGGCCAAACAATCACCAAGGGCCAAATATGGCTCAACATGAAATCGTGGTGCCTCATGGTGTCCAAACTTCCCAGGGACAGAATCATGATTATGTCCCACTCCCGAGAGGGCCGCAACCGCCCCTATAGCCGTGCCATTCAATGGAAACGATATGCTAAGGGAACAAATGACCGAAATCCTGCAAAACCAATTCGGTCTAGGCATACGACCAATTCGGCCTAGATATCGGAAGCCTTACCCTAATTGGGTCGATGTGGCTTATCCTTGGTCGAGGAATTACAGGATATCAGATTTTACCCTCTTTACGGGATCTGGAGAAGTTTCCACTATGGAGCACATAGGACGGTTCACCCTTCAGTGTGGGGAAGTCAATGATTTCCATAGACTAAGGTTGTTTCATGGTTCGTTATCAGAGGTGGCTTTTCCTGGTATGTCAGCTTACCAGCTAATTCAGTAGAAAGTTGGCAGCAAATGGAGCAATTGTTCCATGCGCAGTTTTATAAGGCCGAATCTGAAATGGCCTTGGCTGATTTGGCAAATTTGAGACAATTGCCAGGGGAATGGGCCGAGACGTTTCTACAACGATTTAAGGTAGCCCGAGGCCGATGTTACGTGCCTTTGCTCGAAAAGGAGTTCGTAAGAATCGCTCAAGGATGCCTGAATCTCGATCTGAAGAAGAAGTTTCAGGATCGTGAGTTTTGGGACCTTCCCCAACTCATTACCAGTGTGGTGCGCTATGACGATTATTACGAGAAGATGAGCAGATGAAAAATTCGAGCAAAGAGACGTATTACAGAAACATTGACAACGAGATGGGCGAAGTGAACGCCGACGGACCGATCTATGTTTGCCGAATGGTGTGAAAGGGAAACCATACGTCTGCAAAACGTGGGCAGAACCCCAAACCAATGAGACGAGCGATAAAAGAGCAGGAAATTCTCCTTCGACATTACTAAAGTCGAAGCTATATTTGACCAATTGTACAAAGATAAGCAAATCAGCTTGAGCGACAGACATACGTTGCCAACAGCCGAGCAAATCGGCAGTAAAAAAATACTGCAAATGGCATAATGCATGGTCTCACACAACTAACAATTGCCTGTTTTTCGCAATGTTTTGCAGGATGCCATAGAATCCGGACGAATCACGTTCGAAAAAAAGATGACAGTAGACAGTAATCCTTTCCCGAAATCGACGGAGTTAAATATGATCAACCCAGTCCCTACAAGGATAAACCCACCGAGGGTAAATGTAGTGCTGGATGAAAGATAACACCGCCACCGCCCGAGCGCGCTGGAGAGGATCAAGGAACCTGCAGAACGAAAGGACAAGAAAGATATTTGTGTGAGGTGCAAGAACAGCATTGAATGGATGAAGGAACTAGAAGACACTTGCGAGAGGCCTGTGAAGAGAGAATCGTCCTGGCAGCCACGAACCTTTGCGCCAAGGTTCTATGGAGAAAATTCGAACTTCGTCCAGAACGTGAGGACATTTCGGCCAAATATCCATCGGCCCAATGTGTGGCACTCATACCGAAAGTCATACACAGGACAACAGGCGAACTCAGGGCGACGGGCAGGCGAAAAATATCCTCCCATAGATGAAATGACAAGGACACAGCTGAGGAGGCACCAAAGGAACTACGGCCGCATGATGCGCCGACAGAACGAGGCAAAGGCTGCCACCGGCCATAGCCCGCATGCCACAAAGAAGTCAAAAGACCACAAGAAGGCACATGACGAGAAAAGAAGAAAGTGACCAATGATGACGAGTACACTAAGCTTCATGGAAGGAAACGGGACGGGACCGATGATGAGGAGCCCCTCATCGTCATCCAATTCGGCAGCATGCCACCAGTCGTGGCAAATCACTATTTGTTGCCCAGAGAGTTCCGGGGAAATGACAATGAGGAAGCTGACACAGAGTGACGATATTTATGAGGGAGATGAAGCCGAATTTGCGGCACTCTCCATAACAGACGGAAATACTGCAAGCCGAGAGGCCGAAGAGGAAAAACTGATGGATATAGAAGAGGAGATTGATGTCAGGACGTATGCCAGGAGAATGGAATTTCGTAAAATCGGCTTCTGAAAGAACTATATGAGGACGAGAATCCAGCAGTCGGAACACTGGGAGAAGACCTAGGGCAATACCCATTCCTCGTTCTGTATGGAACGCCTAAGGTAAAACGGGCTGTCACCAAGGCCGAGAAGAGAAGAAGGTGACCATCAATCACATCTCCCAGGAGATACCTCTCACACTGCCACCTTCTCGGTGGGATATGGAAGAAGAGTCATCCAAGTCAACAAAGGGGGAGATCAAGCCATGGAAGTTGGCACGTCAGGGAAATTGATTTTCCCAAAGCCACCAGCTCAGATGACAAAGCACCTAAGGCCATTATACGTGAAGGCGAAGGCCAATGGCATCCCCGTATCCAAGGTACTGATTGATAATGGAGCAGCCATCAATGCAATTCCAGTTAGGATGCTGGGGCGTTTGGCCAAGTCAGAAGTAGTCCTTACCAGTTTTAACGGAGGAGCGACGACCGCGAAAGGAGTTATACCACTGGACTTGCAGGTGGGAAGCAATACGAAGACGGTGGTGTTTTTCGTCATAGATGGGCCAACCTCATACAATATGCTTCTGGGACGAGACTGGATACACGGCAGCCGATGCATCTCATCATCCCTCCATCAGTGCCTGGTTTTCTGGAACCAAATGGATGAAGTAGAAATCGTACACGCCGACAACAAGCCCTTCGCAGCAGACACAAACTCGACCGAATACTATATGTATGAGGGAAACTACGGGCCAACTAGAGTTCTGAACGAAGGAGAAAGCCCAACTATCGTAGCCCAGAATGACGAGCCATGCCCCGCTGGATTGTTAAACGATCTGTTCACACAAACAAGACCAACCACAGTGGTCTTCGGAGAACCCACATATGTCGGTATCAATGGAGCACGGCCAGAGTAAGGAGCAAGCCGCCCTTGCGGCCTCTAAGGCCAATTTAATGGCCTACGTTCTGGAACAAAAAAATGAGGATGAGGCGCTGGCCGCTGTTTCGGCTTTAGAGGGAAGCTACTGACGCACCAGATGGAGGATAAGGTGAAAGAACTGTGTGGGGTGGACTGTTTGATAGAGGGAGAAGACGCACTGGAGGACGAATACGCGCTGAACGGATGACGCAAGACAAACTTCTCAAGAGGACAAGATGCTCTAGAAGAGGTAAATCTGGGGGATGAATACAATAAGCGCATAACTTATGTCAGCAAGGAATTGAGCCCCTAGCTACGTGAAAATTGCTCTGTTTATTACTAGAATACATAGATTGTTTTGCATGGGATTATAATGAGATGTCCGGCCTAGATAGGGCCTTGGTGGAACACAGGCTGCCAATCCTATCAAATCATAGGCCTCATAGGCAGCCTCCACGGAGGTTCGCGCCTAATGTTTTGCCTGATTTTAAAAAGGAGGTCGAGCGACTGTTGGAGGCAAATTTTATTAGAACGACCAAATATGTAGAATGGTTGTCCAACATCGTCCCAGTTAGGAAAAAGAATGGGAATATAAGGATTTGTATAGACTTCAGGAACTTGAACTTAGCAACTCCAAAAGACCAATACCCAATGCCGACGATCGATTCCCTAGTGGATTCCACGGCAGGGTATCAAGTATACTCATTTATGGATGGGTATGCGGGTTATAATCAAATTTACATTGCCAAGGATGACGTGCATAAGACGACCTTTAGATGCCCATGGTCTCTAAGATGCTACGAGTGGGTAGTAATGCCGTTCGGCCTAAAGAATACCGGTGCCACGTATCAACGAGCCATGAATTCAATCTTTCATGACATGATCGGCAAATTCCTAGAAGTCTACGTTGACGATATAGTGGCTAAATTCGTAACTACGGATGAGCATTTTAGCCATCTAGCGTCGGCCTTTGAACGAATGAGAAGGTTCAAGCTTAAATTGAACCCTGCCAAGTGCGCCTTTGGGGTATGCGCATGCAACTTCTTAGGTTTTCTAGTACACCAACGGGGAATCGAGATTGACATAAATAAATCTCGAGCGATTACTGAAGCCATGCTGCCCCGAAATAAAAAAGAGTTGCAAATGTTTCTAGGGCAGATTAATTTCCTAAGACGATTCATCTCCAATTGTGCAGGGAAGACCAAGGCATTCTCCTCCCTATTAAAGCTAAAGGGAGAGGACGAATTCGTCTGGACCGAAGAGCACCAACAAGCATTCGACAGTCTGAAGAGGTATTTATCAAAGCCACCAGTAATGGCGCCTCCAGTGTCAGAGAAACCAATAAAGTTGTACATAGAAGCTGAGGAGCAGTCCATAGCTGGGATGATCGCACAGGACGACGACATAAATGTTGAGAGAGCCATTTATTATATCAGCAGGCAATTGCTGACTTATGAATGTAATTATTCTCCCATGGAGAAGTTATGTTTGGCTTTATATTTTACATGTAATAAGATACGTGCCTATCTTAGGCCGAACATTGTATATTTGATCACAAAAATCAATATAGTAAAGTACATGTTTTCTCATCCTATTTTGCATCAAATGGTTGGTTTCTGGTCTCTGTCGCTCTCAGAATTCGATATACGGCACGAACCCCAAAAGGCTGTCAAGAATCAAGCTTTGGCCGATTTTCTGACTGACCATCCATGCTTAAGTACAACTAGGGAAAGAGAACCAGATTTGGACGAATGTAGTCTAAAATCGTGGACGATGTATTTCGACGGATCCAGCACGACAGAGAGGGCTGGAATAGGGGTTGTCTTAGTCATCCCATTGGGAGAACCCTTCCAATTGTTAGCCGAATTGAACGAGTACTGCACCAATAACCAGGCAGAATATGAAGCCTTGATACTTGGGTTGGAAACACTCCTCGACATGAGAGTAACTCATGTGTCTATCAAGGGAGATTCGCAGCTGGTAATCCAACAAGTAATGAGATTTTATAAATGCCAAAGCCCTTCGGTCGTGGCATTATTAGATATAGCCAAAAAATTAATAGAACGATTTGATCATGCTGACTTGGAATACATTCCAAGGACAAAGAACGAATCAGCCAATAACTTAGCCCAGGCGGCCTCCGGTTATAAACAAACCAACATAAGTGGGGCATACAGAAGCGAAAAA
>SKCR01049980.1:0-45552 GCA_019454045.1 Zanthoxylum bungeanum
CATCATCATAACAACCATATGATCACGTAAGTCATGCAATGAAATGAGATGCAATGCAATGTCATTACCTATATACACAACAACAAAGTCGACCACACTCAATTACGAGCTGGTGACATCTCACTCATTCAATACATACAAAATGGGCCCGTACCCCATTTCAACAAACTCAACCAAATGAAAATTACTTGCACGTGTCATTAAAAATATCAACGCATTTCATACACTGGTTCCATACTCAAACCAAAGCAAACTAAAGTCTGGAAATTTAGATAAAACTCTTTACAAAAATTTTACATCTCTCGTACTGCAAACGTGTTCTACTAGGAGACATGCTTAACTATGTAAATGTAACGACAAATTGTGCTAAACTTTGCATGCTGATACTAGCTTGCTATTTAGAAACTCGAAATTATGCATACTTTCAGAAAATATGTTTCTATAGATCCTCTCTTACAAATCTTATTGACAATACCTCATGCTCTCTTACGAATCTTATTGACAATACCTCTGAAAGTTCTCATTTCATACTTGTTAGGGTTGGTGCTCGGAGTGCCAATCCGAATCGTATTTATATCCGATTCATAAATACGAGCAATTCTATTTTCCATAATAATACTAATTTAAGTGGTAGCACCCTTGTCTTTTATACACTTATTCGATCTAATTACGATTAGATATCTGATTACGATTAGATCGAAACTGAATCTGGTTTAATGATACGTGTATATTAGACAAAGACCCTAGGATTTACAATATAGTGCGTAGTTACAACGTAGTTTGTAATTGACATTGGGAAGCATACTATTAGTTGTATATCCTTAAATAAAGTTCATGGTCAAGATTTACTAACACGGGTAGGTTAGTAAAATCTGCTGAGACCAGTACATGTCGTATATCGTGACTTGGTCCGATGGTTTATCCCAATGAACCATGAGTCTCGGGAGACTCGTATAGACATATAGGTGTTTATTTGATAAGACACTGAATTACTCACTAAAGATTTCCTAATAGATGGTACACCAACGTCAATAGAAATCCTCACGAGTTGAGCGAGCATAGTTGTCCTCCGACTTGAGATACCACAGTGGGATATATAAGTTATCCTCCACACTTTGATGGCAGTCACATCAATGATCTATTCATGATCAGACCTCCGCATGTTCGTTGAGTGTGGACTGATGCTCATGATATCCAGTGCGTATCAAGATAGGATCCGTAAGTCCTGTGTACAGGGCATATGCATCCTCACGTGTTTACGATCTAGTAAATCCATGGTCGTGGTATAACTTCAGAAATCAGTTCCAAGTGTTATTTATAGATCATAAATTGAAAGTCGATTGTATTATACCGAACGAATTTGACGTTTTCATCTATATCCCAAGTATAATATGGATAATATGTGATGGAGGGATTATACGTATGCTATGACCTCGGCTTGCATAGTTTAGCGAGATTATCCGTGGTCGTCATAATCCATGAGTGGGTGGATTATAGACACAAAATTGGATTTCGTGATAGATAAACCTAAACTTAGAGATTCCCACAATATGAAGTGTACGCGTTGAGCACTTGAGCAACTTAATATGAATAATATGAATTATTCATAACACTTCACCGGATTAAATGAGTTAATTCGGATCGTTTAATCGGTTAAACGATAACACATGTATTAGAGGATTTTGTCCGATAATAATTATTGTGTATTTGTATTTGATACATAATACGATTAGATACACATTAATTATTCGTCAAATGAGATTTTGAAACATGCCATAAATATATGTATTTTTTATTTATTGTAAATAAAAACACATATATAATAATAATTACATTAATTAATTATTTGGATATTTAATTTTTAAATATTTAAATTATTAATTAATAAACTTTTGCCATAAATGTTATGGAATTTTTCCAATTTTTATTGGTCAATATGGCATGAATTAATTAAACTAAATGTGTGCAATTTTGATTGGATTACATAAAGTTTGATTTGATTTTAATTTGATTAAAATGAAAAAAATACCCTCACACATTGTAAAAGTCGGTCAACTAGGCTTTAAAAGAAAAAAATTATTTTCTCTTTCTTCTCCAAGACACCATTGCCAAGAGCTTCACTTGAAAAAATGGGTTTCTAAGTTTTTTGAAGAATCCATGAAAACAAAGGAAAATTCAAGAAAAAAAGGCTTAGGAAATTGAAGATTAAAGGTAATCCTAAATTTTCTTGAGCTTGAAATTAGTTTCTAGTTTTCTTGAATTATTTGAATAGTTCTAGGGTTCCTTTTGTTTATGAAATTTGGGGCTTTTGGTTGTGTTGGATGGAGATGGAAGTTTAGGCATGTGTGAAGTGTATTTTGGAAGTAATTAGTGTAATTAGTTTCCAATTTGATCAATTGTTGATGAGTTGCTATTCTAGAGTGTTATGACCACTCTTATGGCACCTAGAATTTTTCTTGGGTTATTTATATTTGGTGACTTTGATTGGTGTTTGATTAATTAGATTAATCTTTAAAAAATTGGATTTAAAGCATGTAATTTTGGCCATTTTCTGTTCTGGATCAGACCTGATGTATGTTCTGTTTTGGTGATGAAAATGTTGTCTTTTGAATGTATTGGATGTGTTTTATGAGTTGGAACAATTGTCGAAAATTATTTCCGAGTTGAAATAAGCGAAAACGGCCAAAAACGGTGTTACCGGGTGACTTTTGAGTCAACCGGGTGACGGCTGTCCAAACAGTAAATCCCTCATTGTTCGGGCAGCCCATGAACTACCCGGACACTATTGGGGCTGACCTGGATAGTCCCCATAAGTGTCGGGTGGTTGGTTCAGTCGAAAACGTGTTTTGCGTCATTTTACGGAAAAACGGTTTTCGTAAACGTTTCGCGACGTTTCAACTTTATTTATGTTGATATTTGATATTGAATAAATATGTTTAGGTGAAATATGAATAAATTATTCATATTAGATATTGAATAATTTATTCGGTATTTTGAAAAAGTTTTAAAATACGATTTCGCCTGAACCGCGCTTCCGCTGCGCCCTTCGCCCAAAACCCCAACAAAAATTGTATCAGAGTAGGTCTGATGCTTCATCCATTACATTATTCATGCTTGATATTTGATATTTAATCCAATTTTAATGTTCGCACATGCTTGGAATCTATATATATTTCTTTACTTTTCGGTTCTACACTAACGGAAATGTAACTTAAATTTAATAGTTAAATTGTGTTATGTTTTCTAAGGTAGAATTGAAATATTTAGAAAATGATTTAGATTAAAATTCTGCATTTGATGTAGATTATAGCTTCCAGAGGAAAATCCCCATTTTTAAATATGGCTGTAAAGTAACGTGTATTGGATACATGTTTCTTGGTACGTCTTGTCAGTACGATTTATGGGTAATCTTTTATAACTGCATCCGAGATCGTGCCAAAGCTGTGAAGGTGTAAGTTATGGGATTTTATCCATGCCGGTTGTATATTGATACTAGACAAATTCAAGTGAAAGTGGAAATCCTGAATGTGCCTGGTCGGTGCGAAATCACACGCATATAACGCAGGCGCACGTATCGTTCAAGTAGTATAAAAAGTATCGATCAGAGGAGGACTTAATACCTAATCTATTAATTTTATGAGGCCAAATGATTACTAGTATCTATTAGATTGATTGTTTGATTGGAATGGTGACTTTAAAATTAAAACAAGTAAATAAAAAGGCGCGAAAGTAGATTGAGGAAAATTCAAATTTATAAAACTATCCAGGGTTGTGATTTCTTCCAATATATTTTTAAAGATTAAGTGGTTATTTCATGATTGTGTAATATATTGGTTTACTAACCTGAAACACGAAATTCTGCAAAAGCCTATGTCGATGGTCGTATGCAAATACCCAGTGTAACCCAATTAAATCATATGTCTATATTAATCAAATTACCTGGATTCATTAAGACTAAGTTCCAATTATGGTTACCTCCGCCCGGCAGGTAGATGTCTATCATGTAGGGAAATCTATTAAAGGGTATTCTATCCTCAAGGAAATCTATTAATTGTCAAATTGAGATATTTGACTAATATCAAAAATATATATGTATTTGATATTTATTGTAAATATAATACATATATTTAATATATTTATATTTAAATAATTAAATAATTAATTAATTGTTAAATAATTAATTTAATTAAAATATAAATGCATTAAAGTTATGATAATTGTTGAGATGACTTAAAGATGCATTTCTTGACTTTATGTAATTCATTAAAGAGTTAATGATCACATTTTTGCAAGTTGACAAGTTGGTATTATTAAAACAAATTAAAAATATACCTTGATATTTTTTCTTTGTAAAATTCGGCCAAGCTATATTGTCAGAAAGGGTATCTAGACCTCCTGAACGCTTGTATTTGATACAAGAAAAGAGTCTAGATGTTATCTTAGTTGAAGAGACTGATCCTTTTACATATAGATAATCGATGTTGGACATCGAATCCGTGAAATAGCAAAGTGCCATGAATCCGAGATAGACTCAATGCATCAGAATCAAGTTTGGGACTTGGTTCCGCTTCCCGAATGAATTATTCCTATCGGTTGTAAATGGGTTTACAAAATGAAGCGAGGGCCTGACGGTAAGGTTGAAACTTACAAGGCTCGACTAGTAGCAAAAGGTTACACGCAGCGACCTGGCGTCGACTACGATGAAACTTTTTCACCAGTAGCCATGCTTAAGTCTATTAGAATTTTTCTTTCTATAGCTGCGTATCATGACTACGATATTTGGCAAATGGATGTCAAAACGGCTTTTCTAAATGGATTTCTTGATGAAGAAGTCTATATGGAACAGCCGGAAGGTTTTGCGTCCAGTGAAAACTCGAGTATGGTGTGTAAGCTTAAGAAGTCCATTTATGGACTTAAACAAGCATCATGAAGTTGGAATCTTCGATTCGACGAGATTATTAGATCGTCTGGTTTTCTCAAGAATTCGGAAGAATCCTGTGTGTATCAGAAGGCTAGTGGGAGCATGGTCATTTTTTTAGTCCTATATGTTGATGACATCCTAATCATTGGGAATGATATAGGAATGTTACAAAGCGTCAAAGTGTACCTCTGTAATAATTTCTCCATGAAGGACTTGGGAGAAGCTTCCTATGTCTTAGGGATAAAACTCTATAGAGATAGACAAAGGAGGCTGATTGGGTTATCCCAATCAACGTACATAGATAAGATCTTGGAACGGTATAATTTTGGTAACTGTAAGACAGCAAAGATACCGTTCAGACATGGGATTCATCTTTCAAAGAAGATGAGTCCACAAACAGAAGATGAGAAGGTTAGAATGTCTAACCAACCTTATGCTTCATGTTTGGGTAGCATAATGTATGCCATGTTATGTACTCGGCCTAATATCAGTTTCGCTGTTAGCGTAACAAGTCGATATCAGTCCAATCCAGGTAATGACCAATGGATGGCCATTAAACATATCCTGAAGTATCTTAAAGGTACTAAGGATACATTGATAATTTATGAAGGAAACGAACTTCAAGTTAACAGGTATACGGATTCTGATTTCCAATCGGATCCCGATGATAGAAAGTCTACATCTGGATTCATCTTTACCCTTAACGGAGGTGCAGTTTGTTGGAAGAGTTCCAAACAGGGGTCAACAACAGATTCCACCACTAAGGCGGAATATATTGCAGCTTCTGAAGCTGCAAAGGAAACTGTGTGGATAAAGAACTTTATCACAGAATTGGGAGTTGTCCCAAGTATCAAGAATGTGATTACGTTATACTGGGATAATACTGGAGCAATTGCAAAAGCAAAGGAACCGAGGGTGCATCAGAAGTCGAAGCATGTGGAACGCAAGTACCACATTATTCGAGAGATTGTGTTGTGAGGGGATATTATCGTGTGCAAGGTACCAAATGAGGATAATGTAGCAGACCCGCTGACAAAGGCCATACCTCCGAAGTTGTTTGATAAACACGTTGAGTCGATGGGTATTAGATACAATCGATATTGGCACTAGAGCAAGTGAGAGATTTTGTTGGGGTTGGTGCTCAGAGCGCCAATTCCCGGTTGTATTTCCTTGAGAATACTACTATAAAACATTATTATTTTGAATAATATAAGTAGTTTCTGTAATATAATGTATCTTTTAATATGGTAAAGACGTAATGACCTTAGAATGACTAGTCATGATGCTGTTGCAAAAGCGTCGCAACTGACATTGAGTTGTATCATGACGTTGTCATTCTCAAACAGTTCCTGGTCAAGGTTTACACTACTTGGTCAGTATAGTAAACCCGTTGAGACCGGTACATGTCGTATATTGGAATATATGATTCCAATGGTTTCTCAATGAATGATGAGTCTTGGAGACTTGTATAGACGTGTAGGTGTTTATAGCGGATAAACACTGAACGACTCACCGAAGATTCTTAATGGATGGTACACCAACGTCAATAAGAATCTTCTCGGGTTGAGTAGCATTTGTGATTCTTCGACTTGAGATACCACTGTGGGCGCATGAGACATCTTCCACACTTAGATGGCAGTCACGTCACCAATCTATTTAGATCAGACCTCCGTCTGTTCGTTGGGTGTGGATAGATCCTCAGGGTGTCCTGTGTGTATCGAGATAGGATCCGTCAGTTATGTGTACAGAGCATAGGTAGTCCATATGATTAGCAATCAGATAAAAACCATGGGCCCGTGGTACACTTTAGAAGTTAGTTCTAAGTGTTCTTTTAGAGATTGCTAATAGACACATCGACGGGATTGTCCCCAAAGAGATTTGACGTTTACATCTATATCTCTAGGATATATCCGGATACTCGTGATGGAGGAATTATACATTTTCCATGACCTCGACCTGTATGATTCAGCGAGTTTATCTGTGGTCGTCATAATTTACGGGTGGGTAAATTATGGACACGAAATTGGATTTCGTGACGGATATGCCTGAATCTAGAGAGTCTCACTAATGAAATATACTCGTAGAGCACTTGGGCAACATTTATAAATAATACTGATTATTTATAAAGTCGTTTAAAAGGTTAAACAAAAAATACATGTGTTGGGACTCGATAGTCATTTCTGATTTTTGTGTATTTGCATTTAATGTTAGATTTTATCAAATACACATTAATTAATTGTCAAATTGAGATATTTGACTAATATCATAAATATATATGTATTTGATATTTATTGTAAATATAATAGATATATTTAATATATTTGTATTTAAATAATTAAATAATTATTTAATTGTTAAATAATTAATTTAATTAAAATATAAATGTATTAAAGTTATGATAATTGTTGAGATGACTTAAAGATGCCTTTCTTGACTTTATGTAATTCATTAAAGAGTTAATGATCACATTTTTGCAAGTTGACAAGTTGGCATTATTAAAACAAATTAAAAATATACCTTGATATTTTTTCTTTGTAAAATTTCGGTCAAGCTATATTTTCTAAGGGTTAGATATTTTTTCATTAACCAAAAAAAAAAACACTCATCAAAACTCCATTGAAAGAAAAACAAAAGAAGCTTGAGGAAGAAGAAGAAAGACAAAAGAAAAATCAAAGAAAGCTTGGAATTTAGCGAGTATTTCCAACTTGCCATTAGAGAGAAAAATGTTCCTCTTGTTGTTTGCTTCATCCTGTGATGTTCTCATGTTTTTCTATTCTTTATTCTTTGTGTTTTTGTTTGATGGAAGTTTGATGATATGGTTATGCATGTATAAAGATCATAGAATGTTACTAATGAGTTAATAAGCATTCTTTTGATGGTTTGAGAAACTAGTTGCCATTCTAGAGTTATTGACCCACTTTTAAATGACCTAGAATTGTTCTATAGTTATTTCATTGTAGTGAGGCTTGATTGGTGTTGTAGAAACTTGATTGAAATATTGGATTTAATTGATTTAGTCTAATTTATCCAATTTGGTGAAATTGAAAAATTAGGGTTTAAGAACTTCTCCAAATTTGGGGATTTTCATTTATGTTTTGTATTTTGATATGTATACGATGCATATAAAATATTGGGTTGATTGGATTTCATCTTCATGTGTTTTGAACACAAAAAGTGCAAAAGCACAAGTTGCCCACCAATGGAGGCTCTCGGCCTTGACATGTAATTTTGGGATTTTTTGTTGCAATTTGAATTTAAATGTGTAGGACATGTTAAATTCATATTATTAATGATTTAGAATCATCCAAAATAATTTTGAACAATTTATGACTAAAATGAACAAAACGTAAAGTTTTGGGGCAATTCGGTAATTACACAAAATTTTGATTTCTTGTGTAATATTTCATAATTTAATAATTGGATAATTAAATAAATAATTTTATTTAATTGATCCGAGAAAAATTTTTGAAATCGGAAAATTTTGATTTTCCACTGTTTCGCTGCGTTACCGGATTTCCGCCTTAAAACCCCTACAAAATGGTATCAGAGCAAGTCTGATTCTGGATAGCCTCATATGATTAGCCCTTTAAATTCAATGTTTAATCTTGTTGTCTTGACTTTATACATGCTTGTTTTAATCTAATTTGATTAGATTTAGGGTGTATGACACTTTGCAGAAAATCCCTAATTAATAAGGTTTAAATGTAATTATGTATTTGATGCATATTATATGGTCCGTCTTGTCAATATAGTTTATGAATATTTCTCCGTGACTAATCCGAGACCGTGCCTCTGCTGTGAGGGTGTAGCCGATAGAGTTTTATTTATATCGGATGTATGTCAGATACTAGATAAATTCAAGTGAAAGCGCAATCCTGAACGTGCCCTAGCTGTCAAGGTTATGCAAGTAGCTTGAGTTTATCATCGACGAGTTTAACCTTGGTATGTCTCATTGTGGGCCTGCCTTAGCAGTCACAACGAGAAACGACCAGTACCGGAAATCTAGGAGTCACTATTGAGTGATTGACAAATGAGTTGTAGGTGAGACAGTGCCTCTGCTGTGAGCTGAAATATATTCATGGGATCCACCTTTCACTATTTATATTTAATTTAATTATAAAATCTTTGTATTCTGTTTGGGGATTACAGTATTGCATGATTTAGTGGGAGATGCATTTTTAGATTAAAAATCCATGATCTAGTCAATGCTTTTATGATATTATATGAAACTGCTTTATATTCTGCTAACCGTTTTTCGTGATCTATAAGATAGATTTACGATGGCGGCATCATCCACTAATCAGTTTGCACGTATGCTTGATGCGAACAAACTTAAAGGCGCAGAGAACTTCGCTGATTGGGACTTGGATTTGAGGATTGTCCTCGATTTCGAGAAATTGTGATATGTTCTTGAGGGTCAGTTGCCCCTTGCTGTGGAAGAGGACGCAACACCGGAGGAACACCAAGTTTTTCAAGCTTGGAAAGATGATGACTTAAAAGTTAAGTCATATATCTTAAGTTCACTGTCTCCGGGACTCAAGAAACAATACTATGGCATGTTAGATGCATATAGTATGATGACACGATTAAGACAATCGTTTGAGAACCAAGAACAAGTTGTTGTTCACAAGGTCGCAATGGAACTGTTCCATGCGCGATTGGATGAGGGTCAAGTTGTTAGCCCACATGTTCTTCGGATGATCGATTTGATCGATCAATTGAGGCAACATAATCTCATTCTGAATGACGTTCTCGGTAGGAGGGTCATTCTTGGTTCACTCCCAGCTTCTTATCGCCAGTTCGTGATGTACTTCAACATGAACAAGATTATCTGTACCTACCATGACCTGCATAGGATGTTGCTCATGGTGGAAGAGTACCTCAAGAAGGGAGTACCGACTCGCCCTCCGAGACCTACTTCACTTTCTACTTCTTCCCAGACTTGGTCAAAGGGAAAGAAGAAGAAATGGAAGAAGAAGGGTTTTGGTCCTCAACCACAGGAAAAGATAGCAAAGCCCAAGAGGGCTTCTGAAGACAAATTCCATCACTACAGCAAAGTCGGGCATTGGAAAAGGAATTGTCCTGACTACATTGCCTAGCTGAGGAGGGAGAGAGCATCTACATCAGGTACATTTATTTTTCCAGTTATCGATATATCTTTGGCTTGTGAAGCCGTTACATCCAGATGGATTTTAGATTCTGCTTGTCCCATTCACATTTGCAATTCGTTACAGGTGCTGAAGGAAAGTAGGAAACTGAAGCCTGGAGAGATGCAGTTGCGATTCGGGAGTGGAGACTCTCTGGATGCAGTTGCAGTAGGAGTATGCGAGATCTCATTGCCGAATGGGACACTTTTGTTATATGACTGTCATTTTGTACCAGGATGTGTAGCTAATATTATTTCATTGTGGTGAGGCTTGATTGGTGTTATAGAAACTTGATTGAAATGTTGGATTTAATTGATTTGGTCTAATTTATCCAATTTGGTGAAATTGAAAAATTAGGGTTTAAGACCTTCTCCAAATTTGGGGCGTTTCATTTATGTTGTGTATTTGGATGTGTATACGATGGATATAAAATATTGGGTTGATTGGATTTCATCTTCATGTGTTTTGAACACACAAAGTGCAAAAGCACAATTTGCCCACCAATGGAGGCTCTCGGCCTTGGCATGTAATTTTGGGATTTTTTGTTGCAATTTTAATTTCAATGTGTAGGAAATGTTAAATTCATATTAGTAATGATTTAGAATCATCCAAAATTTTTTTGAACAATTTAGGACTAAAATGAACAAAATATAAAGTTTTAGGGCAATTCGGTAATTACAAAAAAAATTTGATTTCTTGTGTAATATTTCATAATTTAATAATTGGATAATTAAATAAATAAGTTTATTTAATTGATCCGAGAAAAATTTTTTATATCGGAAAATTTTGATTTTCCACTCTTCCGCTGCGTTACCGGATTTCCGGTTTAAAACCCCTACAAAAACCAATTTATATTTAATTACTAACCAACCAATATAGCGGTATCCTCATTAAGTCAAGTTTTAAATAGTTATTGTATTATAATTAAGGGAGACTAATCTAAATAGCAATAATAAAAGCTTTACCATTCACCCTAATAGGGGGAAGTTACCTCCTCATTGCTGAATAGAAAAACTGAAAGTAAAGAAAGTACATTACTATTACAAAAATTAACTAAAATTAATTACATAACTGAAATTTAAACAAACTAGATACAAATTCCTTATTGTTATCAGAGAATTCAGAGAGGAAGGTACATCTGAAACTGAAATTTCGAGCTGAATTTATAGGCGTCAGTAGGTGTCTCACGTTGCGACGTGCAGTAGATCATCGACAAGTGGCAGATTGGCTTCGCGAGATCGTGACACATGCCACGCTTTCTTCGGCGGCTGAATTATTAGTGTCGGTAGCATGTGATGGCTACATGTGTCCTGACGCATGTTAGCGTGATTCGTTGAGATGTTGACACGTGGCAGGCGCATTTTAGCGTCGATGATGATTGTTGGCAGCATGTGATGGTGGCACGTGGCACGACGCACGTTAGCATGATCGGCTGTGATGTTGACATGTGGCAGGCGCAAGTTAGCAGATTCGGCGCACGTTAGCATCTGGTGCATTTTAGCAAAATCTCTCAGAATATGACACGTGTCCTGGTGCATTTAAGCAGGCGGCGCACGTTAGCGGTCGCGACGTCGAAGGATTGCGCGTCACGACGCACCAAATTACCATTTTGCCTTTTTTTTTTTTTCGTTTTTCACTGTTTTGGCTCCAAATTGCTTCCAGAGAGTCCTAAAACTTTATTTATCTACAAAATAACACAAAACACATCAAAATATTCACAAAACTCAAGAAACTATACATAATATTAGGTCAAATGAGTGGAAAATAGTGATACATTTACCACTCATCACACCCGCAAACCTAACATTTTGCTAGTCATTGAGCAAAACAACAACATAAAATAACATAAACATCTGTAAAATAAATTTTAACTAAGCCACTTTCGTAGGGATCACGGTTGCATTTACCGTATGCAACAAGCCTTTAAACCCCTGGGTGTCTCTAGTGGACGAGTTGTAGTCTCGTGAGGGCTTACATCAACGATACCCACAAACGTTTTACAAAAGTAAAAAAATAGTAAAACAAATGCACACAAAAACAAAAAGACAAGAGAAAAGAGAATAAAGAAGTTAGTGACTACCCAGATGAAACTTCTTATCCAAGTTTAGAGTTGTTTTCTTTCTTTCTAAATTACTGAATAAGTAAATTCTCCAATTATTTTTACCATTCTCCATACACACAGCCAACAAAATATTAATCAACTAATTTTTTCCCACAATAGTCACAAGTGTTGTTGAAAAGAAGGTAATATTTTTGTCCTAAAGTTATATCAGAATTCACACATTTTTTAAGCAATGAAATATTTTTCTGATTTTTTATTTATTTATATACAATATCTTTCATCCATATAGCGAGCTTTAGGCCACTGACTCCCAAACCAGTTGGCTTTAGGGCACTAGGTGTTAAGACACCCTTACGGACTTAATTACTCAGACATCAGATATATATATATATATATATATATATATATATATATTTGTGACATCTTTGATCCATGTAGAAAGCTTTGGGCCAGTGGCTCCCAAACCAGTTGGTTTTAGGGCACTAGGTGTTAAAACATCCATACGGACTTAATAACTCGGATCTCAGATTTTTTTTATCCCATCGCTTTTTTTAGATTCTTCCTCCAATTAAACTAGAGCACTGAATATTACAAACTCGTCAATTACAACTCATGTCCGTATGTTACCATGTATGTTGATAATATCTGTCAACTGAGCATATGAAGATTTATTTTAATCAGTTTTATAGAGAATTCACAAATTAAATAATTTAAAATGAAATAAACAAAAATTAACTTGTTTCGAAATAGGTTGAGATACGTCTCAAGAGTGGAAACTCCTTACACAGCTATCTCACACCATTTTCACCTGATTAATCAAATTAAAAATAAAAACACAAAATATTTTTTTTGATTTTTGTAAAAAATTTTCAATTTTTTTTGAATTTTTCGAAAATTTTGACAAAAAAATAAAATAAAAATAACTATACAAAACAAGATACTAATCAACTATTGCCCTCCCCCAAACCTAAATGAGACATTGTCCCCAATGTCTTAAAAAGAAGAAGATAAGTTCAGAAGATAGTACCTGGTTAGCTGAAATTCTACATCTATAAAGGAAATTAAAGGTTGAAATCCAGATTTATTCGACGCTTCTTACCACGATCATCATTTGACCATTTTATCTTGGAAAGGATATGGTCAATTTATGGATCATAGGCTAAGATTTGGTCAATTAAATCTGGGGCAGTTCTGGCAGTGAAGAGGAGTTCTTTCAGAGGTTTTGACACGAACCCATTTATGCGGACATCATCAAGAAATACACAAAGAAAATCATAAAATCCATCTGCATTGAACAGTACAATGGGTTTCTGGTGTATGTTCAAGTTTGCCCAAGATAGCACTGTAAAAATCTCCTCCAACGTACCCAAACCACATGTCAAAGCAATAAAAGCATCAGCACGGTTAATCATTTTCACCAGTCATTCAGACATACCTGGCACGACCAGTTCCTCTTCGTTTGATGGTCCTATCAGATTCCCCTCCGCCAAGGGTTTTGGGATGATTCCCAGAACTGGACTGCCTCCTTCCTGTACGGCCTTTGAAATGATCCCCATTAGTCCAAGATTGCATCCGCCATATACTAGGTTCATATTCTTCTCGGCTAAGACTCGTCCCAATTCCTGTGCTGCTGCTACGTATTGTGGCTTAGTACCAACACTAGTACCGCAAAACACACAGATGTTTTCAACTCTTCTTTTTGAAGTAGCTTCCATTTTTATGTATTTCTTTCTCATCACTGGATGCTTTCAAGAGTGCAACGATGAGTTGAATTTATAATACCTGAAAAGGGTGATTAATAATAGCACTAGTATCTTCCAAAGGAAGATTAGTAGTAAAACAGTAAATCATGAAAGGTCAAAAAGGTCTAGATCATGTCGGAGAAAATAAAAGAAAATAACAAAACAAATCACAATTATTAGGAAAAGACAAATAGATAATAATATTTAAAGAAAGTAACGGCTTAAATGACGTCTATGCGTCAGAGACAAGCTCCCCATCCAATTTTCTTATAAATTGGCAAGCAGGGTCCTTTAAGTCAGATTCCTGAGACTATATTGTTTTCTTTCCTTTTGGAATTGTGTATATAACACGCAAATTTCAGGATATACAAATCCACTGGGATGCGTCTCAAGAGTTTTAGATATGTCATCTAAAGACTCCTTACTCAAGCCATCCCTAATGAAATTAATCTTATCTTCACGGTTATCAGACACCATTCCTAAAGAACGACAACGAGTATCACAAAACATACGAGGGTTGGATAATTATGACCCATAGCATCACTATTTTGTAAAGAATATTGTGTTCTTAAAGTTAACTATGTGACAAAGGAAATTGCTCTTTTATCATTTGTAATTGGATTACCTGGATATATAAATGATAAAAGTCCATATGATTAGTACCAGATTAATAAGATATGAGACAATATTAATCCACGTAAGGTTTAATCATTAAATATCCCTAGTCGTAGTATTATCGAGACTAGACATCGATAATGTGAAATAGGCTAGTATTACACTTGTGCAAGTTATGGAAGCTTAACGGCATAGTTCTCATATATTTGGGTATTGGATATTCATGCAAGTGTGATAGGAGGTTTCGTTTGCCGATGGTATGGGAACAGCTTTGTTCTGGATAGACCCCTAAGAATTCCATTGGTAGTATGACTATGTGTCTATGGGAATCCGAATCAGGGTAGGTGTATATGGTCTTAACCTGAGACTTGCATCGCTCATACTTGCGACAATCGGTATTCTTTGGTTTTGGTCGTCCGGGGCTTTAACAAGTTCTGTGTACGCCTCTTCTGGGTATACTGAGAATCATAGTGTGTTGGGTGTGATGTGAAGATGGAAGTATCACTTCAGTAATATGGAGATGATGATCACGCAGAGATACAGAACTGGTACTCTATAGTACTATAGCCATCGGGAAAGTATGACTAGGTCATGACTTTCCGATCATAAAGAAACTAGTTGCTAGTGATCCGATATATGCTTCGTACGAGACATACACAACTCCAGCCTCAGGCCTAGCATGTGAGTTCTGATACTGGATCGTAATACGTAATACTATGTATACTACGCCTGATATAGATTATATATTCCTTAAAAGAATATTTCTGTAGAATTAAATTGGATTTTAATTCTAGCGAACGAATTAATTTAGAATTACTTCGCAAGCGACTTTCGTAATAATTTTGCTAGGCATTATTATTTATTTAAATTAGACAATGGAAAATTCGTTTATTCGGAATTAAACGAACCCGGGCTCGTGTGAAGTTGCGTGTTGGGTTAGCCGACTTAAATTTGGAATTTAAAAGTGGTGGGACCCACTTCACTTACATCATTTGTTTGACTAATGATGGAAGTGGTTAGGCTTGATTTTGGATTTAATTTGTTGGTTGAGTAAAGCTTAGTTTACTTATAAAACACTCAAACCAATTCAACACACAAACTTAGTATAAATTAACTTATTGACTTTGGAAGTGTAATAAGGTTACTATTCACAGCAACCATTTTTCTCTTCTTTCTCCTTGAGGCCGTGAGCTTCATCTCTCTTCCATGGAGTTTTGTTGCAAAATTCTTTTAAGCTAGCACTTTAAGGAGTCAAAGGAAGGTGATAGGGAGACTTACCCATGAGTTTGGAACAACAAAGAGGGCTTGGAGCCTCCACATCCATGAAAAGTTTTGAATTTCTACCAATCTTTGTAAGTAATTTCCGCAACTAAATTAGATTATTCACACACAAATCATTCCTTAGAGATCCCTGGCATGTCTAGGACACTAATAATGGTATCAGAGCAGTTTCTAAGCATGATTTGATTATATTGTTCTTAAACTTAAATTTGGGTATTTTTTCTTGGAGCATGAAAATGTAAAATTGGATGTTTGGTTGATGTTAGATGATGATAACTTAGAGTTATGCATCATAGGATTGTGAAAAATTGATTGGATTAAAGTTTCCCTAAAATCCTTATGTTGGTCGAATGTAACCCTAGATGAACACATGGTGGAATTTTGGAAATTTGGCAATTGGATGTGTTAAATAGCATGATTAAATATTGATTGTTGATTTAATTGAATTGAAATCAAATTGAATGATTTTTATTGCTATTGCCGTGAGATATGAAGCATGTTGGAAAGATTGATTTTGATTAATTTGTGTTGGACATGAATTAGATGTTAAGCATGATTAATTAGATTAATTAGTGTTTTGGAAATATTAGATTAATTAATTAATTTTGTTAATTACACTTGAATTGGATTAATATGTAATTTGGAATAATGTATTAATTTAATTGTTGTAATTGGGCTAATAGGCTTGGTTGGGCTAAATTTTGGTCTTGGATCATATTTGGGCCTAAAACTATTTCCATAAAGTCCAAAATATGACGTTGGGCCTTTAATAATTTAATTGGGCCTAATGGGCCTAAATTGATTTTGTGGCATAGGGTGATTCTTAACTTGGGCCTTGGCATCTTGGATTTGATCCATAATTGCCAAAGCCCATGCCTAAAGAATTAATTGAAAGCCTATTGGACTTTAATTGAATAGTATTGGATGCTAATTGGGCCTTTGAGACCCAATTAGATTGGAGTTGGAATCCAAGTCCTTAAAGGCAATATTGAAAGTGTAATTGTTTAATTTGGAATTAAACATGAATTAGTATTGGATACAATTTAAATTGGATTTGAATTTGTAGTTCGATATAATTCAAGAATACGTACTTTGAGTATTTATTCTTAAACGAGTTGGACCCGCGCAAATCAAATCGTTGTTTGAACATTGGATTATCATTAATCAAAGATTAATTAATTGGATTAGATTGATTGATAACATGCTTTGTGTGAATACTTGGATGTATTGTATGAATAATGTATATCAGATGAATATTAGATGGGTGAGGGCAATTTTTGAAATTGTTGTAAGTATGGTACTTATTTATTAAATTGGACCTGCGTGTCCAGCCTATTATCTCTATTCTCTTTGTATTTCTCTTCTCTCCAATTCCCCTCAATGTAAATGAGGTTTCTTTTAGTGTTATGTAATTGGGTAGAAGTAAGAATAGTGCTAGCGGGAGAGAGGAAAATGAGAGATTTGTTCTAGGAATAATTTGTTATATATCCATCCGCATATCATTATTAAATTTTATCGCGCTTTATTATGATTTTAGAATGCATGTTTAAGGGTGTATGATGAGACCTAATCAAAGATAATAAATTGGTTGCCAATTTACGTGAAAAAACCCTCAATACAATATTAAGCGTTTTTCCTTTCATTGAGTGGTTCTCTCTCAAGATCCAAGATTGGCATTGGTTTTTTGGCCAAAGTCAAGACCTTTGTCCATCGCGGATGTGTTTGAACCGCGTAAGCTTTGTTCCATATCGTATGTCTTGGGCGGTTGTGATTTGTTGGCCAAAGTCAAGGTCATTTTTAATTCATTGACTTCGATTATGAAGCTTTCCCACTGTCAATGGGTCACGCTTAACTGGAATCATTAAGTTTGTTGAGACAAAGCCAATGCTTAGTTGATTCAGAGGAAACAGGTTAGGAAATATATTGGATATATTTACATATATTGGATATATGTTTCAGACTTGGAGGTCCACCTACTGGATCTAGGAATTGGATGAGATCCAATTGATCTTAGAGATATACCTAGTTAAGTTTCATACAGCTTGTTGGCCAAAGTCAAGGTTGTGAGTTATTTAACGGGATCCTAGCCCACTAGGAAACTAGGTTTCCCGAGTACTCCACAGAGGGTTAGAGGCTCGCCGAAAATTAGTGGGAGGTTAGTATTAAATTTGCAATATTCGTTTAATACTGGCTAATACGCGCTCTTTATTTTTCGTAATTAAATTTATATATATTAGTTGGACTAATATTCAATTGTTGTTTTAATTGAACAGTTGGACTGCATTCAAACTGCTTCATTTGTAGTTGGTTATATAGTTAGACTATAGTAATCAATACATTTGAATTTAACCAATCATTTATAGTTGGTTATATAGTTAGACTATAGTAATCATTACATTTGATTGTACCCGAAATCGTTGATTGGATAGTTGGACTATAGCAATCAAGATGACCTGAAAGATTAGCGTCAAATGACATAATCCTGGGTGAAAATGTCTTTAACGACTTTAATTTTCCAGATTGGGAAAAGAATCTCAGGATAGTCCTGGGAGCTAAGAAGTTACTCTATTTGATAGAGAAACCTCTCGGGCCTGAGCCCGGAGTTGAGCAAATAGTAGAGCATGAGCTTTGGAAGACTCATCATGATGATAACTTTAGTGCTCAATCCGTTATGCTTGCTACAATGACTCCTTAATTTCATCGTCAGAACTAAGGGTTAGATCCTTATACCATGATGTTGAAATTAAAGGATCTTCATAGATCTATTCTTAGATCTTAGAAGTACGAATTGTAAAAAAGCTCTTTTGCTCGCCTATGTCGGAGGGAACGTCTGTCGAGCACTAGGTGTCACAGATGATTGCTGACATCGAACAGCTAGGTAAGCTGGGTATTACCTACGAGGCCGAGACTTCCATAGATTTGATCTTACAGTCTCTACCCGAATGCTGGGGCGGGTTCATGATGAACCAAGAGAGAACTCTTTGAGAGTTAATGGCTATGCTCAAGGAGGTAGATCCATAACTTCTAAAAGGCAAGAAGCGGGAGGTACATTTTACTTTGACATCCCAGAAGGCCAAGGCTTGGCCGAAGGCTTCTGGGGTGTGAAGCAAAAGGGCAAGGCTAAATCATCACAGTCTTCTGGGAAGACAATGGACATATCCCAAGATGTCTGCCTAAACTGTGAAAAATGGGGTCATTGGAAGCGTGAATGCCGTATGGACAAGGCAAACATGAAGGAAGTGAAGGTAGGGCAAGGCTCCGGCTTCAGGTATGTTTGTTATAAACATGTCCACTACTAGTTTTAAGAATTGGATTTTGATACTGGATGTGGTACATAAAAATATGTACTGATGTGCAGAATCTGCTGATTAACAGGAGACTGGCTTCAGATGAGATCGACCTACAAGTCAGAAACAGGACGAGAGTCGCTGTTTTGGTCATAGGAACCTAAGTTTTGGAGCTGCCCTTGGGGCATGTACTTAAATTAGGAGACTGTTATAATGTACCTAGTTTGACTAAGAACATTATCTCTGTATCTAGTTTAACCCGTTGGGGTATACCTTTATGCTCTGAAACACTAGGTGTTTTGTCTATAAAGATGATATTCAGATATACACATTAGATGTGAATAACCGTCTTTATATTTTGAATATAAATGAATCTCAAACATATAACATGACAAATAAAAAGCTCAAACTGAGTAAATCAGATGAGACTTATTTGTGGCATTGTTGTATGGGACACATTAACAAGACTTGTATATCGACACTTTCGAAGAGTGGATACTAGGACAGATTTGATCCTAATTCAAATGATGTCTTCGAATCTTGTTGATTAGGCAAAGTGCCTAAAACACCTTTTTATGGTAAATGTGCAAGTGCCACCAATTTGTTAACCCTCGTTCATAGTGACGTAAGTGGGCCCATGTCTAGCTAGGCTAGAAGTGGATATGAATACTTCATAACCTTTACGGATGTGGCATCGCGTTATGGTTATGTGTATTTTATGAAACACAAGTCAGAAACTTTTGAGAAATTGAAAGAGTTTCGACACGAAGTAGAAAAACAGACCGATAAAAGTATTGAAACATTACGGTTGGACTATGGTAGATAATACTTAAACATATGAGTTTCAAGATTACTTGAAAGAGTATGGTATTCTTTCACAGTGGACTCCTCCCGGAACACCTTAGTTAGACGGTATGACCGAATAGAGAAACTGAACTTAGTTGGACATGGTAAGGTTAATGATGAGTCGCTCTGAGCTACCAATTTCCTTCTGAGGATATGCATTAAACAGTGCAATACTTATTTTGAATAAGGTTCCATGAAAATCTGTTAGACTGACTTCATATTAGATATGAACAGGAAAGAAACCAGGGTTATCATTTCTGAAGATTTGGGAATGTTTGGCATACTCTAAACGTTTGGATGATACCAAATTAGAACCCAAATCGGATAAGTAATTATTTGTAGGTTATCCTAGGGAAACCAAAGTATAGTACTTATACAACTCACAAGAGAACAATGTACTTGTTGCGCTCCATGCGGTTTTCCTCGAAAAGGAATTCCTAAATGCAGTGGTAAGTGGGAGGAAAGTAGAACTCGATGAAAATCAGAGTGATACTATTCCAAGCACCGACCCCTAATGGAACGCAAACAGTCTATCTAGGATGAGACTGTTCCACAATCTTCTAATACACAAGAACCGCGTAGGTCAAAGAGAGTCAGAAAAAAACCTGGGAGGTATAGGTTTCTGATCTCACCTCATGTAGATATTAATCTTATTGAGGAAGATGGACCAACTACGTATGAGAAAGTGATACAAGGTATCGACTCATTTTATGGCAAAGTGACATGAAGTCCAAAATGGATTCCATGTATACCAACCAAGTTTGGACACTGGTTGATATACCAGAAGGCATTGTGCCTATTGGTACTAAATAGGTCTTCATTGAAAAAAAACATGGATGGCAACATACAAATGTACACAGCTAGGCTTGTACAGAAAGGGTATCGTCAACGACATAATGTTGACTACGACGAAATTTTTTCACATGTTGCCATGATTAAATCCATTCGGATAATGCTTGCTATTGTTGTATATTTCGTTTATGAAATATGACACCTGGACTCCAAAACCGCTTTCCTTAATGGAAACCTTTTGGAGGATGTTTGTATGCAACATCCTGATGGTTTTGTCATGGAAAAACATGCAAACAAGGCTTGTAAGTTAAATCGATCCATTTATGGATTGAAGCAAGCATTGAATTCTTGGAAACATCATTTTGATGTAATCATAATGGTATAAGATTTAATTCAAAACAAAGATGATTCTTGTGTATATAAGAGGGTTAGTGGAAACGCAATGACATTCATTGTCCTTATGTTGATGATGTATTGCTTCTCGGTAATAAAATTCCCATACTATAATCAGTGAAAGCTTGGCTTTCATAAAATTCTCCATGAAAACCTGGGAGAAGCAGGCTTTATTCTAGGAATAAAGATCTACTGGGATAGATCTAGAAAGCTGCTGACACTCTCCCATAGCTCGTATATTATGAAAATGTACGCGACATGATGTCTTATATGCTTTGAGCATATGTGGACGCAATTAGGAAAGTCCAGGTGATGGTCACTGGATTGATGTAAAGAACATCTTTGAGTATCTTGGATGAACTAATGATGCTTTCTTAATTTATTGAAAAGGAGAACTTGAGGTAACTGGGTTCACCGCTGCAAGTTTCTAAACCGATAAAGATGACTGTAAGTCACAATAAGGGTACATATTTTGTTTGAATAACGGAACAGAGAGCTGGAAATCTTCCAAGCAAGATATTGTTGCCGATTAAACAATAAAAGTGGAATATTGTTGCAGCTGAGGCAACAAAAGAAGCATTTTGGATCTATAAATTCCTAATTGGATTAGGAGTAGTTCTGTTAGCAGCTGAGCTGGGCTACAACACAGGCTAAGGAACTGCGGTCTTATCAACGATCCAAGTATGTACTTCAATTGTTTCATCTGATTCGTTATATCATACATCGTGGCGATTTGATGATCGAATAAATCACATCAGATGATAACCTTGCAAATCCGCTGACAAAAGCTATTTCTCAGCAGATGTTTGAGCGACCCGTACATAGTTCAGATGTTGGACACGTGAGTGATTGGATATAGGCAAAATGGGAGATTGTTGGATAATTATGACCTATAGCATCACTATTTTGTAAAGAACATGGTGTTCTTGTACAAAATTAACTATGTGACAAAGGAAATTGCTCTTTTATCATTTGTAATTGGATTACCTGGATATATAAATGATAAAAGTCCATATGATTAGTACCAGATTAATAAGATATGAGACATTATTAATCCACGTAAGGTTTAATCATTAAATATCCACAGTCGTAGTATTATCGAGACTGGACATCGATAATGCAAAATAGGCTAGTATTACACTTGTGCGCACTATGGAAGCTTAACGACATAGTTCTTATATATTTGGGTATTGGATATTCATGCAAGTGTGATATGAGGTTCTGTTTGCCGATGGTACGGGAACAGCTTCGCTCTAGATAGACCTATCAGAATCCCATTGGTAGTATGCCTATGTGTCTATGAGTATCCGAATCAGGGTAGATGTATATGGTCTTAACCTGAGACTCGCATCGCTAATACTTGCGACAATCAGTAAACTTATGTTTTGGTCGTCTGGGGCTCTAAAAGGTTTTATGTACGCCTCTTCTGGGTATACTAAGAATCGTAGTGTGTTGGGTGTGATGTCAAGATGGAAGTATCACTTCAGTCATATGAAGATGATGATCACGCAGGGATACATAACTGGTACTCTATAGTGCTATAGCCATAGAGAAAGTATGACTAGGTTATGAATTTCCGATCATAAAGAGACTAGTTACTAGTGATCCGATATATACTTCGTACGGGGCAGGCACAACTCCAGCCCCAGTCATAGCATGTGATATCTGATACTGGATCGTAATACGCAATACTATGTATACTACGCCTGATATAGATTATATATTCCTTAAAAGAATATTTCTAGAGAATTGGGTAGGCACGGTGCTTTGCTAGAAGTTAACCATGTCTTTTAAATCGATAAGAACGTGGTACCGGGTACGCATGTATTCGGATAATCCGATGACCGTATTTACTGCCAACATATCCAGAGATCTCTTGGGTCGCCTCCTAAAGATTCACTGATGACATTTGACTCGAACAGAATTAATCTGGGATTAATTAAGAGAGAGAGAAAATTAATCTGGGATTAATTGCGGCAAGAATTTATCTGGGATAAAATTCGAATAGATTAGAGAGAACGCGATTAATTTGGAATTAATCGGTAAAGTAAGTTAAATTGGATTTTACTATTTAATTTATTTAATTGGGCTAAAATAATATATTGGATATATTAATTGAAATTAGATTTCAATGCGGAATCAAATTAGATTTTAATTCTAGCGAACGAATTAATTTAGAATTAATTCGCAAGCGACTTTCGTAATAATTTGCTAGGCATTATTATTTATTTAAATTAGATTTAATTACGTCGCAATGGAAAAATCGTTTATTCAGAATTAAACGAACCCGGGCCCGAGCGAAGTTGCATGTTGGGTTAGCCGACTTAAATTTGGAATTTAAAAGTGGTGGGACACACTTCACTTACATCATTTGTTTGACTAATGATGGAAGTGGTTAGGCTTGATTTTGGATTTGATTTGTTGGTTGAGTAAAGCTTAGTTTACTTATAAAACACTCAAACCAATTCAACACACAAACTTAGTATAAATTAACTTGCTGACTTTGGAAGTGTAATAAGGTTACTATTCACATCAACCATTTTTATCTTCTTTCTCCTTGAGGTCGTGAGCTTCATCTCTCTCCCATTGAGTTTTATTGCAAAATTCTTGTAAGCTAGCACTTTAAGGAGTCAAAGGAAGGTGATAGGGAGACTCACCCATGAGTTTGGAACAACAAAGAGGGCTTGAAGCCTCCATCATCCATGAAAAGTTTGAACTTCTACCAATCTTTGTAAGTAATTTCCGCAACTTACTTTAGATTATTCACACACAAATCATTCCTTAGAGATCTTTAGCATGTCTAGGAAACTAACGACGAGCACATTTATAGCATACACCTATTCTTTTAGCTTTTTTTTTTTTTAGCATAGTGCTTCTTCCTAAACCAGACTGATGTGAAATAAAAGAGTCAGAAGACTCACCTGCCAATTGGACCCGTGCTTCAATAATCCAACGAATATCAGTAGGAATACCTTTTATCATTAGTAGTCTCATTCGTTCCAAGCGAGCTTTGTAGACTTTCATCAGAGATTTTTTAGGGAGAGAAGGAAATTGCTTGTGAAGATTTGCGAGAACGTATTCCATCGTGAAATGACTTTACCTGTAAAAATTAAACACACAAAAATAAAACATACCAGATCACAATATATACACAAATTGCATGGGTTGCCTCCATGCTAGCGCTAAGTTTAACGTCGTCAACTAGACGTGACTGCCCGAACATTAGGCTGGATCTAAAAGTGTGACACTTTCTTTTTATCCCTGAAATGATTCTCCGCAGTAGTGCTTGACACGCTGACTGTTAACCTTGAATGTTTCATTCGTGTTGGGATCAAGTAACTCAACAGCTCCATATGGTAAAACCTGAGTGATCATAAATGGACCTGAACACATTGATTTCAACTTTCCAGGGAAAAGTTTCAACCTTGAATTGTACAACAACACCTGCTGCCTTGGTTCCAGTTGCCTGCGTACTATTTTTCGATCATGCCATTTCTTGGTCTTTTCTTTATATAATCTGGCATTCTCATAAGCCTGTAGATGAAATTCCTCCAATTCGTTGAGTTGATGGAGTTGTTTCTCTCCTGCAACTTGTGTATCAAGATTCAACTTCTTCAGTGCCCAGTACACCTTGTGTTCAAGCTCAACTGGCAGATGCCACGCTTTCCCAAACACCATACGATATGGGGACATACCAATAGGTGTCTTGTAAGCTGTCTGATAGGCCCATAATGCGTCATCCAATTTTGTAGACCAGTCCCTCATTGTTGATCCAACGGTTCTCTCCAAGATTCTTTTGATCTCACTGTTTGAAACTTCAACCTGTTCGTTTGACTGTGGGTGGTAAGCAGTGGCAACTTTATGAGTAAATCCGTATTTGGATAGGAGTGCATCGAAGTATCTATTACAGAAATGTGTGCCACCATCACTGATAATTGCCCGAGGTGTTCTGAAGTGAGTGAAAATATTATTTTTAAGGAATTTGATCACCACTTTTGAATCATTTGATGGTAGTGCAATTGCTTCAACCTATTTAGAGACGTAATCTACAACAACCAGTATGTACAGGTTTCCAAATGATGGAACATAGGGTCCCATAAAATCAATTCCACATACATCAAATATCTCCACTTCCAGAATATTTTGCAGAGGTCCTTCATTTCTCATCGAAATATTTCCAGTTCTCTGGCACCTGTCACATTGAAGAGAAAACAAGTAAGCACATTTAAAAAAAAATGGGTGAGAACAAACCTGATTGTAGGACTTTGGCTGCAGTTTTGTTTCCACTGAAGTGTCCGCCATATGGTGATGAATGACAATGTTGCAGAACACTGTTGACCTCTTCCTGTGGAGCACAACGTCTCAATAATTAATTAGCACAGCGTTTGAACATGAATGGTTCATCCTAGACATAATGCTTAACTTCTTGAAGAATTTCTTCCTTTGCTGAGTTGTCCATTCCAACGGCCATTTTCCCTATACTATGTAGTTGACATAGTCAGCATACCAAGGCAAACATTTTCCCGATAATGTTTCATGGCAAACAACTATTCATCTAGAAAAGTTTATTTGATTGTCAGTTCTTTGCTAGATGTTTCTCCATTCTCATGCCTCGATAAATGATCTGCCACTTGGTTTTCTGTCCATTTCCTCTCTCGAATCTCCACGTCAAATTCTTGCAGTAGAAGTATCCAATGAATCAATCTGGGTTTGGTATCTTTCTTCGCGATCAGATATTTGATTGCTGAATGATCTGTGTAGACCACCACTTTGGGACCCAGCAGATAGGAGCAAAATTTATCAAAAGCGAACACAACTGCGAGAAACTCCTTTTCAGTGGTTATGTAGTTGAGTTGAGCTTCATTCAGAGTTCTGCTGGAGTAATAAATGGTGTGGAAAACTTTTGCTTTGCGTTTTCCCAAAATTGCACCTACAGCAAAATCACTAGCATCACACATCACCTCAAATGGAAGGGTCCAGTCTGGTGCTACAATGATAGGAGCAGAAACCAGCTTCTATTTTAGGATCTCAAAAGCTTCCTGACATTCTTTGGTGAAGTTTAAAGGCACATCCTTCTCTAGAAGATTGCACAGAGGTTTAGCAATCTTTGAGAAATCTTTGATAAATCTCCTGTAAAAACCTGCATGTCCGAGAAAACTCTGAATTCCTTTAACAGATGTTGGTAGAGGTAGTTTTTCAATTGTTTCAATCTTTGCTTTGTCTACCACTATTTCCTGTTGTGAGATCCGATGTCCCAGAACGATGCCTTCCTGTACAATGAAGTGGCATTTCTCCCATTGAGTACTCGGTTGGTATCTTCACACCTTTGTAATACATGATCCAAATTTTGCAAGCAGTGGTCAAAAGAGTCTCCAAACACAGAGAGGTCATCCATGAAAACCTCCATACTCTGTTCCAGAAATATCTGAGAAAATGGCCATCATGCAACGTTGGAATGTGGCGGGAGCATTATATAGTCCAAATGGCATCCTGTGAAATGCAAAGGTACCATACGGACATGTAAAAGTGGTATTCTCATGATCTTCTGGGGCGATGGCAATATGATTGTACCCCGAGTATCCATCCAGAAAGCAATAGAACTCATGAACTGCTAGTCTGTCCAGCATCTGATTAATGGATGGCACCGGAAAAATGATCATTCCTTGTTGCTTTGTTCAGCTTTCGATAGTCCATGTATACTCTCCATCCAGTAACCATTCTTGTTAGAATCAGCTCGTTCTTTTCATTTGTGACTATATTTATTCCTCATTTCTTCGGTACACACTGTATATGACTCACCCAAGAGCTGTCTGAGATGGAGTAAATGATGCCAGCTTCCAACCATTTGATGATTTCTTTCTTCACGACCTCCTTCATAATTGGATTTAGTCTTCGTTGATGCTCCACTGTGGGTTTGTACTCATCGTTCATCAGAATCTTGTGCATAAAAAATGATGGACTAATGCCCGGAATGTTTGCTATAGTCCAGCCAATGGCTTTCTTGTGTTCTCGTAACACTCTCAGCAATTTTTCTTCCTGCTCCAATGTTAGTGAAGAGAAATAATAACATGTAATTCAGAAGAGTTTCCAAGGAATGCATACCTGAGATGGCTCAGAAGTAGCTTCAACTCTAGCTGTGGTGGTTCTTCAATTGAAGGCTTGATTCGCTCATTCTTCAGGAGTTCCAGAATTTCAACTGGTGGTGTCGATTTGAACCGAAATGGTTTGTCAAGATAGTTGATACATTCCAGTATTTCAGCATCTAGCTCGCTGTCAGTCATGTTGGTGATGCAAGCTTCAAGTTTGTCTGTGGGAGGTGGCTCAGTATCTTGGATGATACTATCAAAAACATCAACTTTGAACCATTCTTCCTCTTTTTCATCACTTGGGAATTTCATGGCTTTGAAAATATTAAAGGTAACTTCTTGGTCCTGAACTTTCATGGTTAGTTCTCATTTTTGTACATCAATAACAGTTTGACCTGTAGCCAAGAATGGTCTTCTAAGGAGTACATCTTTATCTTCTTCCATGTCAAGGATAATGAAATCTGTTGGGAGAATAAGTTTGTCAACTTTGACCAGCACATCTTCAAAAACTCATCTCAGAAATGCGAGCGTTCTATTAGCAAGTTGTAGTGAGACTGAGGTAGGCATTGCTTCTCCAATTTGCAATTTCCTGTAAATAGAAAATGGCATCAAATTAACACTTGCACCTAAATCACATAAAGCCTTACCGATGTGCTGTTCTCCAATGGTGCATGGGACAGTGAAACTGCCAGGATCTTTCAACTTTGTGGGAAGTTTCATCTGAATGTTTGCGCTGCATTCTTCTGTCAATGCTACTATCTCGTAATCTCCCAATCTCCATTTTTGTGAAAGAAAGTCTTTCATGAATTTGACATAGCTGGGCATTTCTTACAAGGCTTCTGTGAATGGAATGTTGATATGCAGCTTTTTGAACACCTCCAAGAATCGAGCAAACTGATTGTCCAGTTTGTTTTTCTGAAGTCGCTGTGGAATAGGTGGAGGTGGAGTGATTTGATCTTTTTCCTTTGCTTCTTTTTCCACCATCTGTTACTCTATTTCTTTTGAAATTTCTTCAATGGATGCCTTGATTCCAACATCTTTGTTGATCTCAGTACCACTTTTCAAAGTAATGGCTTGACATTGCTCATTCCCTCGGTTCATTGGATTTGGTTCTGTGTTGCTGGGAAGATTTCCTGGCGGTCTGTAACTCTGAGCACTGGCCAGTTGTCCAATTTGATTCTCCAGTGTTTTAATAGAGGCATACTGGCTCTGAAATATAGCATCGTATGCTGCTTGTTGCTTTTTAAACATCTCTGCAATCCATTCTTTCATTTCTGGTTCTTTTTCATTCTCCTGGCCTTTGTTCTGTTGCTGGAATCCAGGCGGTGGATACTTCTTTTTCCTTGAGTTGTTGCTCCATGAAAAATTGGGATGAATCCTCCACCCTGGATTTTAGGTGTTGGAATATGGATTGTTCCCCTGTCTGTTGAAATTGTTGACATAATTCACCGTCTCTTCTTGTTGGTCTGGCTCTAGTGCTCCTCCATAAGGTGAACTTGAGGATCCAGAAATGTTTACAACTTGCGCTCTGAGTGTTTCCAGGTATTTGCACATCTGATCTAGCTTGGTATTCACTGCTGTGTTGGCTCCAACTTCATAAATTCCTATAATTCGTTGAATCATGCTCCTTTCTGTTGGCCACAAGGAATTATTGTTAGTCATTTCTTTGATTAAGTCCCATGCTTGATCTTCTCCTTTTTCCATTAAAACATCTCCAGCAACATCATCAATTGTGGTTCTCATTAGTCTAGAAAATCCATTATAGAAAGTTTGGACTTGAAGCTATTTTGGAATCTCATGGTGAGGACATTTCCGGAGCAAATCTTTGTACCTTTCCCAAGCTTCGTAGAGAGTTTCCGATTCTTGTTGTATGAAGGATGTGATGTTATTCCTCAGTTTTTCTTTTTTGGCTGGTGGAAAATACTTTGCAAGGAATTTGGTGGCTAGAGTGTTCCAAGTTGTGATGGAACCTGCTGGTAGTGAATGTAGCCAAGCCTTTGTCTGTTTTTTAAGGATATTGGAAAATCCACAGTCTCATTGCTTCTTCAGCTGTTCGGTTGTAATTGAAAGTGCCGCAAACTTCCAGGAAGTTGCTGATGTGGGCATTAGTGTCTTCAGTTGCATTTCCTTCAAACTGCACTAACTGCTGAATCATCTGAATGCATGTTTTGATGTCACATGCATTTGCTGGTAATGAAGGAAGTACAATACACGAAATGAAGCCATCAACCACCGGAATGGTTCTGTCTGGAATGGGAATTGGTGGTGCAACTTCTAAAGGTTCAGGTTCCATGTTGACAATTGCTTCTTGGCCTTCTCGCCTTTCTCTTCTCAACTGTCTGATGGTTCTTTCAATCTCTGGGTCAAGCGGTCGGAGTTCAAAGCTTTGGTTTGTCTCATGTAGTGTCTGAGAACCTGAAACACAAGAAAACAAAAATAATAAGTAAAAAGAAATTAGATAGAAGTAAATGTGTCTAACCTCAAAACTAATAGTGAAAGATAACTAAGTCCCCGACAACGGCGCCAAAAACTTGGTCGGTGCAAAATCACACGCGTATAATGCAAGCGCACTTATCATTCAAGTAGTATAAAAAGTATCGATCCCAAGAGGACTTAATACATAATCTATTAATTTTATGAGGTCAAATGATTACTAGTATCTATTAGATTGATTGTTTGATTGGAATGGTGACTTTAAAATTAAAACAAGTAAATAAAAAGACGCGAAAATAGATTGAGGAAAATTCAAATTTATAAAACTATCCAAGGTTGTGATTTCTTCCATAATCTTTTTAAAGATGAAGTGGTTATTTCATGATTGTGTAATATATTGGTTTACTAACCTGAAACACAAAATTCTACAAAAGCCTATGTCGATGGTCGGATGCAAATACCCAGTGTAACCCATTTAAATCATATGTCTATGTTAATCAAATTACCTGGATTCATTAAGACTAAGTTCCAATTTTGGTTACCCCCGCCCGATAGGTATTTGTCTATCTTGTAGGGAAATCTATTAAAGGGTTATCTATCCTCAAGGAAGATCGTGGGCTATTAAGTCTAAGGTTGAAACCAAAAATTCCTTTGTCACGTTTATTTTAAGTTTACCTGATCAGTCTTATTAGTGGCCAGTTAACAAGAAGCATTAAACTTAAGACTTAATAAGTAAACCTTTATATTACCCAAACTATAAAATAACCCCGTATAAACCAGTGATATTGGAATTCATCACAACCCCAGATAACAGGCTTAGTTACGACACATATCTAAGGCTAATGAAAACTTAAATTTAAAAGACATAAAGTAAATACTGAAAAGTTGAAGCTAAAAGTAAAAATGTAAAATTACAGTAAAAGAGAATGTTAGGGGTTAAATGATCCACTTTTATTATTACTATTTTAGATATCTCCCATAATATAATATATTAACTTGTGTGATATTACCAACCAGCCATATAAAACTGAAAAAGTAAAAACTGAAAAAGTAAATAAAGTAAATTACTATTACAAAAAGTAACTAAAATTAATTACAGAACTGAAATTTAAACAAACTAGATACAAACTCCTTATTTTTATCAGAGAATTCAGAGAGGAAGGTACATCTGAAACTAAAATTTCGAGCTGAATTTATAGGCGTCAGTAGGTGTCTCGCATCGCGACGCGACGCACATAGATTATCGACAAGTGGCAGATTGGATTCGTGAGATCTTGACACGTGTCACGCTTTCGTCGGCGGCTGAATTATTAGTGTCGATAGCATGTGATGGCGACACGTGTCCCGGTGCACGTTAGCATGATTCGCTGAGATGTTGACACGTGGCAGATGTATTTTAGCATCGATGATGATTTTTGGCAGCATATGATGGTGACACATGGCACGACGCACATTAGCATGATCGGCTGTAATGTTGACACATGTCAGCGTAAGTTACTAGATTTTTGCGCACGTTAGTATCCGGCGCATTTTAGAAAAATCTCTCAGAATGTGACACGTGTGTAGGACACAGAAATTGGTGACGCTGTTCTAGGCTCGCGGCCTAGTTGGGAGTACGGAATAGTCTGCGGGGGAACTAAACCGGAGAAATAACATGGAGTCGCCACCCGGTGTGAACCGGGACAAATATTTAAGGCCGCACTCACCCCTCGTAAGGGAAGACCTCAAACCATTGGGTTCGGAATGGTCTCTTGCTTATGTCACATGTAATGATATGATTTGTGCAATAAACTAACCGAATCTACTCAACATGTATGCTCAAAGGTAGCCTACACCTAAGTTCGCATGCATAATAATAATAATGAAACCTATATCTAAGTTCGCATACTTCAAAGTAAGTTGTCATAACGGCAAACACGCAATAACATACAATCATCACACAAGCATGCTCAATTATCTAATGCAGAAAATAAATAAGAATATAAGCATAAATATAAATTAAATCCCTAATATGATATAAAACAACCTAATCATGCATAAAGAAAGAATATACTATCGGCTAAATCATGCTTAAGATGAATAACATACTAGCAACCTAATCATGCTCGAATACAATGTTGGATGAATGAAATATGTGTATCTCTTAAGTGGTACATGGAATTGTATCCCGAGTGCAAACCGCAATACCGTCAATTCGGATCCGGCTATGGAATTTACGTCCGGGTTTCCATCCGATATACCACAAGAAAGAACACATATCCATTCATCCAACGACCACAACACAAATCAACTAACGACTCTCATGCGAATTAAATTTAATAAATGATTAAAAGACGAATGAAAATAAATAAAAGAGGTGCCCTCAGGTCTAACCTTTTTATGTCGCTTCTTGGAAGTGCGTTACACGGCCGTTGGAAGGGTTGATGATCCGCAACTCTTCTGGTTCTCTAACTCAACGTTTTCCTTCGCTGTTTCGCTACTCGAGCTGCTGTTTTCACTCTGTTTTGCTGCTATTTTCGTTGTATTTTTTGGTCACTGTTTTTTGGTAATTTGGAGATTGTTTTGGTGTGTTTGGAGGGGTATTCGGCTGCTGTTTTATACGGTTTTGAGGGGGAATTCTGAGTAGTTTGTTGTGCAATTTCAGGGTGTTTTCTGGACAGTTTTAAGGGTTATTTATGCGGTAATTGGCTGGCAGTGCAGTGGGTTATGTCTCGGCAATTTGAGGGGCTGAACAGGGAGAAGTTTATGCGTGATTTACTGGCAGGTTTGTGGCTGTGTTTGGGCGTGCAGTGAGGGATGATGTGCGGCTTGTTTTAGGGCAGTGAGGATGCGGCAATCTAAGGTTTTTTTGGTAAGGGATATGCGTGGAGTTAAGGTTATGGCTGATGCGTTGAGACAATGGTTACGTGAGGGCAATTTGGCGTGAGTGTCTTGGCGTTTATTGATGAGTTGAAGGGATGGTCAGGGTTTGTGGCTTTGAGGGAGGCAATAGCTAATGTGAAGGGGGAGTGAGGGCAATTTGTGAGTAGGTGATGGCGCGGAGCAGTGTTGTGCGTCGGAATAGGCTTAGAATATTAGGGTTGATTTCGTGAGAATGAGCCAGGGTTCAATGTGTTGCTGAAAGGTTATTTTTATAGGCAAAAGGATGAGGGCTTTCCTTATTTGAGAATGAGAAGGATTTGTGCATTAAAGGGAATATCTTTTAAATTAGTATGTGATAAGGAAATCTTTTAATTAGGGAAATAATTTGATTTAATTTGATTTATTCTCTTTTGATTAGGGATATAATTTGATTTGATTTGATTTGATCTTGTTTAATTAGGGAAGGTGATTTAATTTACTTAGGAATGTGATTTATGAGATTTGATTTGATTTATTTAATTTAGGAATGAGATTTATTTTGATTTAATTGGATTTGATTTAATTTAATTTTTGACATGTGTTTTAAATGTTTTAATTATTATTGGATGTGATTTAATGGGCTTGGGCTAGGTGGGCGTGTGGCTTTGGTTTTGGGCTAAGGATGTGTTTTGAAACGGAGGTCCAACAAGCGAACCCGAAGCTAATCCAGTGAATTAAATCCAACAATGTGTCAATTCTTGACTTTTTCCTTCCGACGTCCGTTTCCCGCGGCTTCCACAATCAAAGAGGTAGTGTCTCCATACGAGACTCATCATCGGGACTTATATGCAAAAATGCAGTGCCTACAGTCGCCCCCACTTTGATGGGACTTGTGCAGTTTGTGACAATGACAATGCTATCAAAGTTGTGCAATGTATTTTTACTTACCTGGCTCACCAGCTGCCACTTGACTTGCATGTTGCTTCGAACTGAATGATTTGGTGGTGAGGTGCCGCGACCTCGAGGTTCATCCCTGAAAGATGCTGCGATCTCTAGGAATCACTACCGAACTGAACTAATATGATGGCAAGGCTCTTCGACCCCTGGGCTTTGTTCCCGAACAATCTGTGGGCTTTGTTCCTGAGTTGTGTAGAGAGTGGGCTTTGTTCCCTGGGCTTTGTTCCCGAACTGTGTAGAGAGTAGGCTTTGTTCCCTGGGCTTTATTCCCGTTGTGTTGAATGTGATGGCGAGGTGCCTCGACCTCTGGGCTTTGTTCCTGAACCACCCGTGGGCTTTGTTCCCGAACTGTGTAGAGAGTGGGCTTTGTTCCCTAGGCTTTGTTCCCAAACTATGTTGATTGTGCCATACCCGGCGTGCTAAACCCCATACCCGAGGTGTCGCGGTTGCGTATCCATACCTAGAGCGTCGCATAGCTGATTTTGTTGTGCCATACCCAGCGTGCTAAACCCCATACTCGAGGTGTAGTGGTTGTGTCTCCATAACTAGAGTGTCGCAGTGATATCTCCATACCCGGAGTGCCATACCTGGCAAGCTAAACCCCATACCCGAGGCGTCGTTGTGATATCTCCATACCCGGAGTGCCATACCTGGCAAAACTGATACTGATGTCTCCATACCCGGAGTGCCATACCCGGCAAAACTGTTACTGATGTTTGATGGGGGCCTCGCCCCCCAGAGTGCCATACCCGGCCAGACTGATACTGATAATGATATTGGCTTCGCCCTCAGAGTTCCATACCCGGCAAGATTGCTACTGATGCTGATGTGGGCCTCGCCCCTAGAGTGCCATACCTGGCAAGACTGATACTGATAATGTGATGGTTCGTTCTCGAACCATGCTGTGAGGTGGTCCATTCCCGAACCGTTGCTGTGTGAGGTGGTCAATTCTCGAACCTTGCTCCCTTCTCGGAGTGCCATTTTCGGCATGATAAACCTCATTTTCGAGGCGTCGCTGATGTGATGATTGTCCATTTTCGGACTGTGCTCCATTTCATTTCTGGCATCTGATGTGATAGTGGTCCATTTCCAGATCGTTCTCCATTTTCGGAGTGCCATTTTCGGCGGGTGATAGTGGTCCATTTCCGAACCATGCTCCATTTCCGGAGTGCCATTTTTGGTGAGTGATAGTGGTCCATTTCCGAACCGTGCTCCATTTCCTGAGTGCCATTTTCGGCGAGTGATAGTGGTCAATTTCCGAACCGTGCTCCATTTCCGAAGTGCCATTTTCGGTGTGCTGATAGTGGTCCATTTCCGAACCATGCTCCATTTCCGGAGTGCCATTTTCGGCGTCTGCTGATAGTGGTCCATTTCCGAACCGTGGTCCATTTTTGGAGTGCCATTTCCGGCTTGTTCATTCTCGAACTGTGCTCCATTTTCAGAGTGCCATTTTTGGCGTGCTGATAGTTGGCCTCAACCTTGGGACTCATCCCCAAAACTGATACTGATGTGGGCCTCAACCCTGGGACACATCCCCAAAACTGACACTAATGTAGGCCTCGCCCCCAGACTGATACTGATATGGGCCTCGCCCCTAGACTGATACAGATGTGGGCCTCGCCCCCAGACTGATACTGATATGGGCCTCGCCCCAAACTGATACTGATGTGGGCCTCGCCCCCAGACTGATACTGATGTGGGCCTCGACCCTGGGATTCATTCCCGAAGACTGCTGATAATGTGGGCCTTGGCCCTGGGATTCATTCCTGAAACTGATGATGATATGTTGCTGTTTCTGGTTGGCTTGTATTTGCCGCTTTCTTCTTTTCTTTAAAACCTGTGAACAAAAATAAGACAAAGATTGCGTGTATATGACGTGTATGCATGCATGCATGAATGTGTTTCCTATTCCGATGGGTTAGGTCTTCCTTGTGCTCTTCGGTGCTCCTTGCCTATAAAAGTCTTTGGTTGCCCCTGGGTCTGCTTGCAATTTCTTTCTGCCAGTTCTCTTCTGGTGACTGCCAGTTTTCTTTTGTCTCATAGCTCAAGTTCCCATTACGTCCATCATTTGCGAGCTGGTAGACTGGTCGCCCCCAGTGTTGGTTTAGCTTTCGGCTCTCCGCTGCTTGTAATAGGTCAAAGTGACCCACGTGATGTGGCATTCCATATCATCATACTATATCACATTCTACGAAATAGTCCCAACAGTTACACATATTATTTCCCTCAAAGAATGCTCAGTAATAAAACCAGAGAATCTTCAAAACATTCAACGCAACTCAAATCCAAGTCTTTGAATAAATGATCTTAGCCAGACTTAAAGTGTGTGTGTGCAAAGGTTCTTTTGTAGATTCATCCCTAGGTGAGCCAACTCAATGATTTCGTCAAAAAATTGGGATCGATGGGTAAAACCAACCTAGATCTCTCAATTATGCATGCAGTTGCTTTTCTGTGCTTAATGTGGTATGGTTTTCTTTCTCTTTTGTCTCTTTCTTTTTTTCTTTTCATTTTGAACTTCTTTTTTTTTTCTTTTTTTTTTCAACACACCTACCCTTTAAGGTAGCATTTCTCTTCATGGTGGTCCTAATACTCGCCCATGGGTAGCTTCACGCTTATCGGTTATATGTGGTTCAATTCTTTTCTTTAGAGACATCTAAGCAAATGGTCATTCACTGACCTACAATTTCTTCAACTAGTCACCTTGCCAACTACTCAGGTTTTCACCGCTAAGAACCATAATCAAGTGCTTACGAGTCTAACATAGATCAATCACTCAAAGTATCAGATAAAATCACATCAAGAGTTTATCGTTTCTAAGGTTTCACCCCGAAGTAATCAATTTCATCATTGGACGTATGCCTAACAATTAAAGACTTAAAAACAATCTTTTTTTCTTTTCTTTTTTTTTTCTTTTCTTTTTTTTGCTCCCACCATGGTCTTTTTATCATTGCCGTACAGTTTTCTGTTCCTCGGTTTCCTTTTCCCGATATCCATGTTTGCTAAACTCTTTTTGACAAATCTTTTTTTTTTCTAACCCAACAGATATCTATGATGGCTTTTAAGACACGGGGGTTAACATGATGTGTGTATGCATGAGATGCATGAAATGTGTGCGATGCATGAGATATAATATGCATGTGGTTATCAAAAGCATAAAGGGTGGCTTCTATAGGTCATACAACTACGGTTCACATGTGGGTCTATGAGAGTGTACACAAAGGCTCCCGTTGACGAAGGATTGCCCGCAACTAGGACTCCCCACTTAAGGGTTCGAGCGACCAAGTGAGCGCACCTTTTTTATAGCTTAAGGTACGTGCCAACGAGTTATGGTGCGCGACCAACTGTCAAATGGATTTCCTATTGTAGATTCCCTAGAGGGAAGATGGAGCGAACTCTTTTAAATACCCAAGCCTCTTAGGCTCTTATCGCCTTGGTGACAGGAATAAACAACAAGTCCTCCAAATTAGTCTGTCACAGTGAGCTACGGGTAAAAATTATCTAGGTGCCTTCACAACTTTTACTTATAGAAAGGTAGTGAATGAAGGAAGACACCAAACCATCAACTAGCCTTAATAATGCCTTTGATTAAACCCCTTTCAACCCACTGTAGACACGGTTAACTAAAACACAAATCACAAACATTACAAGACATTATTTCGGGCCCGATTCTCTATCCCCAGTGGAGTCGCCAGACTGTAGGACACAGAAATCGGCGACGCTATTCTAGGCTCGCGGCCTAGTTGGGAGTACAGAATAGTCCGCAGCGGACTTAAACCGGAGAAATAACATGGAGTTGCCACCCGGTGTGAACCGGGACAAAGATTTAAGGCCGCACTCACCCCTCGCAAGGAAGACCTCAAACTGTTGGGTTCGGAATGGTCCCTTACTTATGTCACTTGTAATGATATGATTTGTGCAATAAACTAACCGAATCTACTCAACATGTATGCTCAAAGGTAGCCTACACCTAAGTTCGCATGCATAATAATAATAATGAAACCTATATCTAAGTTCGCATACTTCAAAGTAAGTTGTCATAACGAAAAACACGCAATAACATACAATCATCACACAAGCATGCTCAATTATCTAATGCATAAAATAAATAAGAATCTAAGCATAAATATAAATTAAATCCCTAATATGATATAAAACAACCTAATCATGCATAAAGAAAGAAAATAATTTCGGCTAAATCATGCTTAAGATGAATAACATACTAGCAACCTAATCATGCTCGAATACAATGTTGGATGAATGAAATATGTGTATCTCTTAAGCGGTACGTGGCATACCACAAGAAATAACACATATCCATTCATCCAACAGCCACAACAAAAATAAACTAACAACTCTCATGCGAATTAAATTTAATAAACGATTAAAAGACGAATGAAAATAAATAAAAGAGGTGCCCTCAGGTCTAACCTTTTATGTCGCTTCTTGGAAGTACGTTACACAGCCGTTGGAAGGGTTGATGATCCGCAACTCTTCCGGTTCACTAACTCAACATTTTCCTTCGATGTTTCGCTGCTCGAGCTGCTATTTTCACTCCGTTTCGCTGCTATTTTCGTTGTATTTTCTGGTCACTATTTTTTGGTAATTTAGGGGACTGTTTTGGCGTGTTTGGAGGGGTATTGGGCTGCTGTTTTATACAGTTTTGAGGGGGAATTCTGAGCAATTTGTTGTGCAGTTTCAGGGTGTTTTCTGGACATTTTTAAGGGCTATTTATGCGGTAATTGGCTGGCAGTGCAGTGGGTTATGTCTCGGTAATTTGAGGGGCTGAACAGGGAACAATTTAGGCGTGATTTATTGGCAGGTTTGTGGCTATGTTTGGGCGTGCAGTGAAGGGTGATGTGCGGTTTATTTCAGGGCAGTGAGGATGCGACAATCTAAGGTTTTTTTGGTGAGGGATATGTGTCGAGTTAAGGCTGTGGCTGATGCGTTGAGGCAATGGTTACGTGAGGGCAATTTGGCGTGAGTGTCTTGGCGTTTATTGATGAGTTGAAGAGCTGGTCAGGGTTTGTGGCTTTGAGGGAGGCAGTAGCTGATGTGTTGAGGAGGCAGTGGCGTATTGGGTCAAAGGCGTGGAGTTGGCTGGTGAATGCTAGGGGGAGTGAAGGCAATTTGTGAGTAGGTGATGGCGCGGAGCAGTGTTGTGCGTGGGAGTAGGCTTAGAATATTAGGGTTGATTTCGTGAGAATGTGCCAGGGTTCAATGTGTTGGTGAAGGGTTCTTTTTATAGGAAATGGGATGTGGGCTTTCCTTATTTGAGAAGGAGAATGATGTGTGCATTAAAGGGAATATCTTTTAAATTAGTATGTGATAAAGAAATCTTTTAATTAGGGAAATGATCTTATTTAATTTGATTTCTTCTCTTTTGATTAGGGATATGATTTGATTTAATTTGATTTGATCTTGTTTAATTAGGGAATGTGATTTAATTTAATTAGGAATATGATTTATAAGATTTGATTTGATTTATTTAATTTATGAATGAGATTTGTTTTGATTTAATTGGATTTGATTTAATTTAATTTGATTTAATTTAATTTTTGTCATGTGTTTTAAATGTTTTAATTATTATTGGATGTGATTTAATGGGATTGGGCTAGATGGGTGTGTGGCTTTGGTTTTGGGCTAAGGATGTGTTTTGAAACGGAGGTCCAACAAGCGAACCCGAAGCTAATCCAGCGAATTAAATCCAACAATGTGTCAATTCTTGACTTTTGCCTTCTGACGTCTGTTTCCCGCGGCTTCCACAATCAAAGAGGTAGTGTCTCCATACGAGACTCATCATCGAGACTTATATGCAAAAATGCAGTGCCTATAAAGTGTCCCAGCACATTTAAGCAGGCGGCACACATTAGCGGTGGCTACGCCGAAGGATTGCGCGTCGCGACCCGCCAAATTACCATTTTGCCCTTGTGTCCGTTTTCACTATTTTGGCTTTAAATTGCTTCCAGAGAGTCGTGAAACTTTATTTATCTACAAAATAACATAAAGCATCAAAATATTCACAAAAATCAAGAAACTATACATAATATTAGGTCAAATGAGTGGGAAATAGTAATACATTTACCACTCATCAGTGCCAAAGCTGTCAGGACTACATCGGTAGCTTGAGTTTGTCATTGACAAGTGAAGCCTTGATACGCCTCCTTGTGAATGTACCAAAGCTGTCATAATGAGAAACGGTTAGGACCAAAACCAGGAGTCACTGGTGAGTGATTGACAATGAGTTGTCTACCTAATGAATATACGTAGGCGAGATCGTGCCAAAGCTGTGAGTCGAAATATATTCATGAGTTCATACTCTCACTATGGAATTTTATTTAATTATTGAATTCCCATTGTCCGTTGGGGATTACGGTATTACATAAAGTAGTGGGAGACACTGCTGGGTTTAAAATCCATAACTTAAGTAGTGTGTAATATTTTGGAAAATTCTGCTTTGTTTTCCTTTCATTCTTATTGTTTATAGATTTATACTTCTGATCCACTGCATTTATATTTCTTGAATATATATTTTCTGACTTTACTTATGGTAGCGTAATTCTAGAATAGGTTCTAGAAAGACAGTAGATTTAGATATTGTTAGATTAGTTGAAACCATCGGGAACTATTATTTCGATTTTCTTGAAAAATCAAGATGGTTTGTAACTTAGTTTCTAAGTCACGATTAGGTAATCTAAATAGATATCTTTTATGGATATAATAATCTAATTAGAATTTTTTCTTATGCAGTAAGAATTGACACGAATCAGTTCATGTCTCGAGATTCTTGACTGGCATTAAGAAAACCCCTTAGGTATTTGTTTATCTTTTAATGACATTTCTTCGCTTTTAGTGACTTTTAAAAGTCACGTGTCTGACACAGTTTGCTAATCAATCATTTGCAATCGTTGTGAATAATTGAACGCAAATTATAAAGCTTAAGAAATGAGATGCATATAGTTGTGTACAGAGAATATCGATTCTCACAATATGACAACTGTAGGTATTGGATACCAGATCTCCTGTCTAGTTAATTAAAATAATGTTTAATAACTATTTTGATATTTGATATCAGAACTTGTGACTATTGGATAGTTACTTGTTCTGTATAAACAGTTGTTACATATTTTAAGACGACTAGTAGTGTCATTAATGAAAGATAAGCATTAAGAAAAATATTCTGTAAAATAAATAACTTAGAACTGTGTTTTATGAGATTTTATCATAAAAGCATTAGATGTTTATTCCTTATGGTAAATGATGGTCTGATATGAGATCACACCACATATCATTATCCATTTAATGAATATTGTATTCAGGTTGTGATTAAATCTCATTTAACCGATGATTGTTATTGGACCACCGATTTATTAAACTAATACATTGGATGTTTGTAGTTTAATGAATTAGAAATTGCCTTGTATAGTTTTCACTGCTTCGTAACCCAGTTAATGAATTGTCATGACTTAGTTACGTATTTCTAATAGAGAACATGTTGAACGTCTTGAATTGTTCAAGAACTGTCAATATGTTTCTAATGAAACTCGGATAGAATATTGTGAATAGTTCAAAGATATTCTATCTGTAGTGTTGAAAACTGTATCTTTAGAAATTCATTGCGCATCTTTGAACTGTTCAAAGATATTTGATATGATCAAATGCATGAATTTATGGCAGTTAGTTCTAAAATTATTTAATGAATATGATTCTTACTCAATATTAAACTTCCACGATTCCATTGTGATGGAATTGGTCAGTGGGAGTTATTGAATCTTATATGATTTGATTCGTTTGATATTGAGTGTTACCGAATTAGTTTTCAATACTCCTGGGGTTATGCTCTAGTAACACTAATTCATCTCTTTAATTAAGGTTCCATTCGTTCCTACTGTTACGTATATGATATGTATAGTAAAAAATTTGAATCTTGAAAAGTTTGAGATTTGAATCTTTCTTATGTATAATGATTATATAATTGAAAGTACTTGTGCCTCTGAGGTACGAATGAAATGTTTATCATTTATTCTATTTAATGGTATATTGTATTCTATTTGATAAAATATCTTTTCTACGATCCCGGGTAATAAAATTGTTTTATTACTTGGTGTGTAACATCATATGTTGACAATTATAGAAAAGATTTGACTTATTGAAGTCAAATGTGAGAGTGATAAACTGTAATGGAACTACATAATTAATAAGATAAAAAGACCCTTAGACAAATTCCGTATAAGTACAATAGGATGTCAGAATCCTTTTCAAAGTATTTGATACTTAATGATTCTGTTGTTTTCTTATCGAAGAAAATTATCCTATAACTTATAGTGGGAGCGATATTTGATATCGATTTCGGAATTTAGCATTGAACCATAGATCTAAAATTGTTCGTAGCTTACTACGATCAAGTTTTGAACTTGATTAAACTTTTGTTATGAATAGTTCATAAAATGTGCAAATTGTTTGCGCAACAAAAGCAAAGTGAGCTTGATAAAGGTTTGACCTTTATAGTATGACAGTGAGAAAAGTTATACTCAGTTATCTATTTTAGATTCTGAGAAAACTTATCTCTAGTCGCACTAATTGAACAATTAAAGATCTGTTGGTTAATGTTGATATTAAACTATATTTTAGATAAAGAATGCAAAGTGGCGTTCTTGAGTGATTTCTTCGAATGAGAAATCCGTTGTGTTTTCTTTGTTTGGAGAGTTCATTCTGGAATGGCCCTAGAGTTTGTATTATGCTAAGATCACAGTTTGATATACAAGTTTATGGAGCCTATTGTAGACTCAAATAAGCTTTCCGGAAATCCGTGTTCTCTGATTTTGATATCAGTCAGATTGTCTGGTTTTATCGAAGTATGGAGAATACATATTTGTCAATAGGGTCAGTGGGAGCGTACAAATTTCTTTCTAGTATTATATATCCTAAGTCTTATTTTCTCCGTGAAAGCAGTGGGAGTAGTCTCTGTAATATTTGATATAAAGTCTTATATATGATATAAAACTAAGAGACTTGTGAGATACTCCCATTAGTCGCATATTAGATATGATCTAATAAAGGACACAGTAACACTATCTGTATGACAGTTAGTATAACTGTTTGACAGTTAACGTGTCTTTTATATATATAGTATTCATCTTTTGTAAAGGATGATTCCTTTGTCGAAAGAAAGATTGATTGGAATGTCTAGTCAATCTTATGCATCACATGATGATGGCATGATGAATACTGTATTATGTGCGATTAAAGATATCAATTTAATCGTAATTATTACGAGTTATTTTGATATGCTAGAGACCATATGATGGATCTTGAAACATGTTCTTTGTGATCTTTGAGATATTGAGAACGAGTTTCTTATTCATGGAGAATTTATTCAGAAACCATAAGGTCAGATTAGTTTTGATTCTAATTATGACATCAAATGGTCTATGTCATATAAAGTCAGAAAATATGCTGTGGGGGTGTCACCGTTGATTCTACTAAACCAGTGGAATCAGTTGCAAATTACGAAATATTGACTTATGAAGTTGCATAGTGACCTCATAGATTAGAAGTTTTCATATTAGTATAGTGCTTGTGGTTGTCTCATAGTATTTGGATTTGATATCTAAATACATAGACAACTCAGTAACTATAGCACAATACTGATACAACGTCTGAGTCATTTTGATATGGAATTTGGATTCTACAAAATATGAATGATGTTGGTGATGAGTGGTAATTATATCACTATTTCCCACTCATTTAACTTAATATTTTGTATAGTTTCTTGAGTTTTGTGAATATTTTGATGTGTTTTGTGTTATTTTGTAGATAAATAAAGTTTCAGGACATTCTGGAGGTCATTTGGGCCAAAACAGTGAAAATTGGACAAAAGGGCATTTTGGAAATTTAGGCGTGTCGGGACGCGCAAGCCTTTGCGTACGCCAAACAGTGCTAACGTGCACCGGGTCCACAAGTCAGAATCTGAGAAATTTGACTTTGCTAACGTGCGCCGTGCCACGTGTCACCATCACAACCGATCTGCTAACGTGCGCCGTGCCACATGTCATCATCCTACGGTGCGATAGTTGCCATCACCACATGTCGCCACGTGTCACTCCACTTGTCACTCCACGTCATTGTCCACATCACTAGTTGACCGAGTCAATGTGCCACATCACCACCATATCATCATAAGCCAATCACAGCGTGCCACGTGTCATCATTCTATGGTGCCAACAGTCAAAATCACCATGTGTCGCCACGTCAGCGTCACATCAGCTCAATTATTGACTCACGTATCCGTAATTGACACGTGGCAGATAAGAATCTGAAATCAGCCAATCACGAGCCACCACGTGTCGCAATCATTGAGCTCCCAGCTGCCTTACCACGTGTCACCTTATCACCTTATCCAGAATCCCACGCGACGAACCAGAAGCTGCCATGTCGACAAGGTTGCGCGTCGCGACGTGAGCAGCGCGTCGTGACGCCGACCCCCTTCTGACGCCTATAAATAGAGCTCGAAATTTCAGTTTCAGATGTACCTCCTCTCTGAATTCTCTGATGTAAATATGGAGTTTTCTATCTTGTTTCTTTTAAATTTTAGTTTTGTAATTAATTTTAATTACGTTCTGTAATAATAGTAATTTACTTTCTTTACTTTTTACAGTTTTTACTATTCACCATAAGGAGGTAACTTCCCCCAGCTAGGGTGAAAGGTAATTCTTTTACTGTTACTATTTAGATTAATCTCCCTTAAATATAATATATTCACTATTTAAAATATTAACTTAAAAAGGATACCGCTATATTGGTCGGTTGGTAATTCATTTTAATCTGGTTTAAACCTGACTAATCAAGGATACCGCCAGATTGGTCGGTTGGTAATTAAATTTTCTTACCGCCTATATGGCAGGTTTATTTTGATTCCGCCTTTATGGCTGGTTGGACTTAATTTGACTTAATCAGGTTACCGCCTATATGGATGGTTGGTAAAATAATCACAAGTTAATATATTATATTAAGGGAGATATCTAAATAGTAAATAGTAAAAGTTGATCATTTTACCTTAGCATTTTATTTTATTGTAATTTACTTTTCAGCTTTTACTTTACCGCAATTACTTTTCATCATTTTTATTTTATTTCTTTTACTTTTAAGTTTTTACTAGCCCTAGTTATGTGTTGTAACTAAGTTAGTTATCTGGGGTTGTGATGAATTCTAATATCACCGGTTTATAAGGGGTTATTTTATAGTTTGGGTAATTTAAAGGTTTACTTATTAAGTCTTAAGCTTAATGCTTCTTGTTGTTTGATCACCAATAAGATTGATGTGGTGAATCTAAAATAAACTTGACAAAAGAATTTTAGGTTTCAGCCTTAGACTTAATAGCCCACGATCTCCCTTGAGGATAGATAACCCTTTAATAGATTTCCTTACAGGATAGACATAAACCTGTCGGGCGGGGGTAGCCATAATTGGAACTTAAACCTAATGAATCCAGATAATTTGGTTGACATAGACATATGATTCAATTGGGTTAAACTGGGTATTTGCGTCTGACCATTGACATAGACTTTTACATAATTTAGTGTTCCAGGTTAGTAAACCGATTTATTACACAACCATGAAATAACCACTTCATCTTTTAAAAGATATTAGAAAGATTCAAAATCCTAGATAGTTTTTAATATTGAATTTTCTTAAACATACTTGTGTGTAATTTTATTTACTTTTTTTTAAATTTAGAATCATCACCATTTCAAATCAATCAATCAACATGTTATATACTAGTAATCATTTGACCTTATAAAATTAATATATTAGGTATTAAGTCCTCGTGGGATCGATACTTTTTATACTGCTTGAACGATACGTACGCTTGCGTTATACGTGTGTGTTTACGCCGGTCAGTTGGCTTAGGAAAATGATTGGGTTTGTTGGACAGACTCGGTTTGTTAAAGCAGACTTACTTGTTGTTGCCTACCTCTTAAGTGCTGGTGAGCTCTTGAGGGCCATTAGTATGTGATACACTTTGAGATATGTATATGATACTGTGGATTGGCACTAGAGCAAGTGGGAGAAATTGTTTTGGTTGGTGCTCGGAGTGCCAATCCAGATCGTATTTATGTCCGATTCATAAGTACGAGCAATTATATTTTCCA
>SKCR01049981.1:0-53065 GCA_019454045.1 Zanthoxylum bungeanum
AGTCTACCAAATACCAGTCCAATTACTCCAAGTTCTTCAAGACTCATTACAACTCAATTGAACTTTTTTTGTTACGGACATTACCAACAAATAAGGAACTGATAATTATAAAATGTTCTATAAAATAACCCAATATATATTATTATTAGTGCATAATATCAAAGCTTTTTTTTTTCTAACTCACCTTTCACTATGCTCAATTTCTATTGGTGCGAATGTTATTGATACAAACTATTTTCTCACGATATCCTGCAGTTAATTTTTTAATGAATAACTATCACCTGGGACTAAATTATTATTATAATCTATAATAAATAATTAATATTTCTGACAAGAAAATGAGTTAAAATAAGAAATATCAGGTCATGTGTATTTGAGTAATACTAGTACCTAAAAATGACTAAATTTTATACATTAAAAATAATTAAGAAATATTACTACCTTCAAATGACTTTTCACATGAAGGATGTTAGAGTGTATGTCCTAAAACTAATTATGAATTTTAAATTTTCAGGAATAATATTTGTAATATAGTTTATTATTTATTAATAAAAGCCATTTATTCTCTACACATTGTTACATCCATATTTCATGTGTATGTCCCGAGATGTTATGTCAAATAAATATAGTTAATCCAAAGGAGTTTATGATTATGCGAGTAAATGATATTTATACGAATAAGTCTCAAAGTAAGTTCTTGGTAAAATGTTATTATTATACATGAATCACACATATCGGTGTGTATAAGTTTCAAGGGTTCAGAATTTCGTTCTATGGAATGAATTGATACTCTATTCATTTTTTATTTCAACACATGCTTTACATTTATGTTGGTTATCTATTGTAAATTTAGGTATAAGGTTCATGTTAATTAAATTATGCATTGTATCATAATTAACATGCCCCAACCAACCATGCCAAACATTTTGTGACTCAATAATATAAGCAGAAGATATAACTTTATTATTATTAGTCTTATGTCAATTGACAGTCATTATATTGAACTTGAAAATCTCTCAATGAGGTATCATTTCCCTATATAGACATTATTTTTTGTCAGTAAAAACTTGTCAGAAAAAAATACAAGCTTAAAATTATTCTTGCTAAAGAGTGGGCCTCAAAACCAAGTTTTTTCGAATATCAGGAACATGCAAAACATTATTCAATGTAAGCTTCTTCCTGGATGCCATCTTTAGAACCATTATGCCTTGTCCAACCACTCTAGAGGTAGAAAAGTTTCCCATATTCAAATGATCGCCACTATCAACCTTCTGATATGAGGAAAACATCTTCCTATCTGCACATATATGGCAAGTAGCCCTAGTTCTATCCACTAGTTTTTAGGTTCCCAACCAAGTTGGATTCGGTTATAATTACTGAGAGGTTCAACTCTGAGATCTCATACGTTAATTGCTCATCTTCAGTGATATGAGCCTCATTTTTCTTTTTCTTGCCTTTGTTCTAAGACTTCTTGTTTCTGCAATCCTTTGCCATATGACCGTTTTTTCCACATACATAACACTTCTCTTTGAACTTCTTATTTACTTGGGAAGAATAAGCTCCATTGTTCTTTCTCTTTCTGCTATCATTTCCACCCTCGATGATGTTGATCTTAGACTCTATAGTCTTGTAGCTAGCCTTCTCAGACTTTTTGTTATCCTCTTTGATCCTTAATCAAACTCTTAGGTCTTCAAGGCTCATATGCTTCTTCTTATGTTTTAGATAATTCTTGAAGTCCTTCCATGATAGAGGCAATTTCTCAATAATTATGGAAATTTGAAACATCTCACAAAGTTTTACTCATTCGTCCAATATTCATGAATGAACAACTATAATTCACCTAACTGAGATATTATTGTTCTTGAATCTACAATTTTACAGTCGAGGTACCTACCCACGATAAATTTCTTCTATCCAGCATCATCTGTTTTCTACTTCTTCTCAAGAGATTCTCAGATAATCTTTAAAGAAATCATTATTTGGTACACATTGTATAAAGTATTGTCAAGTCCTCTCAAGAGGTAGTTTTTTCACAAGAAGTTGCCTTACGACCATGTCTCAACTCACAGTTGTTTAGCTGTTTTTGTTTCTCCCTCCACAGGACCCGAAGGATATTCCTTGAGATACTTAGCCAATTGTAGTTTTTTCAGGTAGAACAACATTTTGCTCTGCCACTGTTTGAAGTTTGCTCCACCAAACTAATCCGGTTTCTCTCAATGAGCGACCGATACTGTGATATTTCCACTAGCCATATGTAACTGAAAATAAAACAGTAATCAATAAGTCTATAAAAGATAAATCACACAACGATCAACTTTATGATCTTGTTTACGTGTTACACTAAGAGTCCACTTGTTATTTAAATAGTAGTCCAAATAACACAAATATTTGAATTTATGACTAAGGTTTCTTATGATAGGTGAATAAAGGAAACTCCCAGAGGACAATGGGGTCCGACATAACCACTTAAATCCATACCCACTTAGGCTCTTATCGCCTTGTTAACAGAATTTCCTTAATCACTTTCTCAATAAAATATCTTAGGCGTTCAATCTTAGTGTTACACTTCAATTCACAAGTACAATAATTTTCAAATATATAAATGTAATCAAGCTTGGATGAAATTACTTGTCTATAACTACACTTTTAACTCTTAACCAAGTATGCAACAAACATTAAATAATTTTAGCTTTATCACATAATCTATTAGGTGTATGAATGTGATAATTGAACACCCTAATATTAACTAAAACCTATACTACCAAGTTTACAAAAATTCAGTATATGATTTTACTAAGTTAATATTATTCTATGTATATATTCTATATTACCAAATTCCATAGCTAAAGCATATATATCATATGATAATTCTCAAGTTAATCTATGTTTTTATGAAATTTATAGATTAATATAAGTATATGTTATTATTTCAAATTTGAAAAATTTTCAAAAAAGACTTGCGTTAGTGTCACGTTCGTTCAATAACTCGAATGAAACTTTCCAGAGAGTTCATGTTCGTGTAGCGTTTGAAGACAAGTTCGAACGAACCTTTCCAGAGGACTTGCGTTCGAGTGATGTTTGAATACGTGTTTGAACGAACCTTTCCGGAGGAATTGCGTTCGAGTGGTGTTTGAATATGTGTTCGAATGGAACGTCAAAATATAAGGTTTTTCCTTATGCGGTCATCGGACGTTCGAACACCTTACGTAATTTTCATGCATAAAACATATTTTTCAGGAAGAAGAACATCAAAACATATAAAAACGGAGTTACAACACATGTAAATTAATAATTTCTTAAGATTTTTATTTATAATGTGTTATTAATCGATTTTAACTTGCATTATTCAATCAAATTCTCACTATCATGCCATTAATAAAATATAAATACGGAAACTTAGAAAAATCTGAAAAATTGTTGAAAAAGATGGAAACTTTAAACCAAGCCAAGATGTCTATGTCCTTAAGAACTTATTAGCCTTGCCTAAATGCTCTATAGATTCCTTGTGGCTAACATTCTTACAAGATTACTTGGTTGCTTCTTGTAGAAGGGGCACTCATTCCTTCAAAAACTTGAATGATGACAAAAATAGTGGAAACTCTCTTAATTATGAAAACTTTAGACTTATTAATATGCCTAAGATTTATAAGAGAAGTTATGAATAAAATTGAGTTAAGGAAAATGAAAATCCAATGCCTTATTTATAGACATGGAAAGTTATCATTGAAGAGGTACCCTTAGGCTTAAGGATGCAATATTTAAATGGGTAATAACTCTTCAATGTATCATTCCACAACTCAAAGGTTATATCATTTAACTCTAAAGGATATATCTATTCATTTGGTGCCTTTCTTAAAGGTCACATGTGTAACATCCCGCCCGAAGCTAGGATGTTACCAGTATGAGATAGGAAAACCCATCTCTATAAGCCTCCATATCTACTAAAATTTCGGCATGATCATTGTAAAAAATCAAGAAACCTAGATCCAAGTCCAGCACCTCGAGGTGTCCTGATATAAAATTCAAAACCAATCATCTCAACTCATGCAAATAGGCCTCCGGCCGGATAAATCTCAACTCATATATATAAATAGGCCTTCGACCTGACATAAAACAAATAACTATAATAACTAAGTGCTCAGCACGATTAACACTACATATGTAATACAAATAAATAAAACTAAAGCTGTGGGAGCCCAATCACACATTCTAGAACCATACAACGACTCAAGACTAACTTGACTGCATCGGGGTGATCCGCTGTCTGCATGACGTCTCAAGAATCTTCTAGCACTGTAAGTCCAATGCGAACCTATAAAACTAACAAACAGTCGGGGTGTGAGCTATAAAGCTCAGTAAGTACTCACGTTTTATGTAAATATATCAAATGACAACAAAACTTAAATAGAAATCAGACATATGTAAATACATAAACTTATAAATCATATCTTTACCCGATGGCCATTTACTTATGTTATACTTGGATGATTTACTCACTGTACTAAATATAACACTGTAGTAAAATTATCTGCTCGATCCCACACTATATTTCACATCTACGGAATTTTGATATCTCTCATACACCAATCTAGAATCATTCATCCACGTATGTACATACACTTTTTCCACACTGTAGCTACACTTTATATACTAATAACATCAGATTTTCTCATAACTGGAACTAACTTATTATCTACCAAACCACCAAACCTGTGGTGGTTTAGTGAGCTTAAACTATGGCTGGTTACTTCATATGGATTACATAAGCTAAAACATAAGCAGTAGCTAACTATAAGTTGTAAAACTTTTACTGAAACACTGAGCTAAAGCCTCAGACCTCCATATAATATAAGATACTGACTCTTGAGTCCATCCATTGGAATCCTCACAACTGCATTCTAAGTGTGGTAAACCCCCAACACTCAACATTTACATTAATATTACATATAGACCATGCATTTCATTATACAATTTATACAAAGTACATACTCATAGCATTCTACGATACTACTCATCAAATAGAACCGGATATCACTGAACTTCTATATCAAAGAAATTATCTTAAGAAAGCCAATCATTCTGAAAATTCTTTTCTTGTCTGAAAACAAATCTCTTCCTTTGAAACTTTTCTGGAAATCCTTTCTGTCTGTAAAATTTTGAGAATCTCTTAAAACTATTTTTCTTGAAAAATCGTTTATAAACCATCATTTTTTGTAAATTTGTCTATGAAAATCCATTTCTGAAAATCTGTTTCTGAAAAAGCTGTATCTGAAAGATATGTTCTGAAAACTATCTCTGAAACTGATTTCTGAAAATTGTTTTTGAAAAACTAGTCTCTGTCTCTGAAAACCTGACGTATGGGGGCGTTACATATCGTCGTTCCCTCATACGCCTAACTAGAGCCAAGAATGCAAACCTATGACTTTGGGGCGTTACGTATCACCGTACCCCAAAGCATGCCACTCATGTCCCTGAAACTAGTGGTATTGGGGCGTTACGTATCCCATGTTGGACAATTATGACCCATAGCGTCACTATTTGTACATATCATAATGTTGTTGTACAAATTAACTATGTGACAAATGAGATTGCACTCTTATCATTTGTGATTAGATCACCTAGATATATAAATGATAAGAGGTCCTTATGATTTGTTCATGGACTTAGAATGATATGAGACAGTATCAGTCCACGAAGGATAAATCATTAAATATCACTAGTCAGAGTATTATCGAGATTGGACATCGATAAATACGTAAAAGACTAGTATTGCACTTGTGCATGTTGTGAGGGCACAACATCATAGTTCTCATATATTTGGGTATACGATACTCATGCAAGTGTAATAGGAGGTTGTGTTTTACCGATGGTACGGGAAACAGCTTCGCTCTGGATAGACCCCTTCGGAATTCCATTAGTAGTATGACTATGTGTCTATAGAAGTCCGAAATCAGGGTAGGTGTATTTAGTCTTAACCTGAGACTTGCACCGCTAATACTTGCGATAATCAATATACTTTGGTTGCGGTCGTCCGGGACTTTAACAGGTTCTGTGTACGCCAATACTGGGTATATTGAGAATCGTAATGTGTTGGGTGTGATGTCAAGATGGAAGTATCACTCCAGTCATATGGAGATGATGGTCACGTAGGATACGGTACTAGTACTCTTATGTACTGCAGTCATCGGGATAAAATGACAAGGTCATGTTTATCCAATATAGATACTAGTTACCAGACATGCGATAGGTGCTTCGTACGGGGCAGACACAATTCCAGCCCCAGGCCTAGCACGTGACAATCTGATACTCGATCGAAATATGCAATACCAAATATACTACGCCTGATATAGATCACTTATTCCTGTAAGCATGTTTCTGGAGAATTGGGTAGGCATGGCGCTTTGCTGGAGGCCAACCCTGTCTTGTAAATCGGTATAAATATAGTACTAGGTACTTACGTGTTCGGATAGTCCGACGACCCGATTTACTGCCAACATATCCAGGGATCTCATGGGTCGCTTCCCGAAGATTCACCGATGACGTATGACTCGCACTTTAATTAATATGGGATTAATTTAATGAGAGAGAAAATTAATTTGGGATTAATTACGGAGATATTTTATCTGGGATAAAATATCAATTAAGAGAGAGAACGATTAATTTGGAATTAATCGATAAAATAATATATTTGATATATTATACGAAATTGGATTTCGACGCGGAATTAAAATTAGATTTTAATTCGGGCGAACGAATTAATTTAGAATTAATTCGTTAACGACATGAATAGTGATTTCGCTAGGCGTAATCGTTTAATTGCGTCGCAACGGAAAATTCGTTAATTTGGAATTAGCGAACCCGAGCCCGGAATTGTTTGTGAGCGCATTCGCATTTCGAATTCGAGTTTGGCACGCAAGTCAAATCAATCATCAAATTATTAGTCACATTAAGCGTCAAATCACATGTCACTTTGAGTGATGTGACGATTGATTGATTGATGTGAGTTTATGTGTATTGATTGAAAGCATTTAATGCTTTGCTTTTGGAAAAAGTTTTTGGTATATATGTTTTATTTGTTTTTGGAAAACAAATTAATAAAACCTATTACATTTCTTTTTCCCTCCTCTCTCTCCTGGTTCACGTTTTTCACGAAATTGGAGCCAAAATTTTCTTCTTCATCTCTCTCGGCCAACATGCCCTTTTCTTTCTGTTTTTGGTTAGACCGAAATATATGGAGAAGCTATGGATCTTTGTGGCAAAAATCCTAAGTGCTAGCACACACATTGAGTTATCCTAAGGTGATAGGGAAGTGATTTCGTGAGCATGGAAACACCATCATCAAGAGCTTGGAGCTTGGAGCTTTAATGGAGTCCATGGCCAAATTTCTTGGAAGAGGAAAAACCACCCACTGCCGTGCTGAGCCACTGCCACTGCCGAGCTTCACCCAATGGCAGTTCGTTTTTTGGTTCTTCAATTCGTCGCATCTCAACCGATCCTTGTGAGTTTTCCGCACCTCATTTGATTGTATTCACATGTTATTTTCTTGCTTGCAATGATCTTGGGAAGCTTAGAGTAGACCAACAATGGTATCTTGAGCATTTGAAAGCGTGAAATTGATTTTAGGGTTAAAATTGGGCAAAACGAATTTGGGCATGATTTAATGAAATTAGATGAATTAGTATGCTTAAATGTTGTTGAATTGATGATTGATTGGATCAATTTGATGAAAAAGTGTTTGGAATAATTTTCCCCAATTTTGGTGTGATGGCCGAAAATGAAGAACCCTAAATTGTCTGGGAATTTTGATTTTTTGATTCATTGGATGAGTTAGAATCAATTGGGGATATTGATTTTATGTTTAATTGGGTTTAATTGGATTGAATTCAAATTGGGCATAGTTTTCCCCAAATGGCTGAGACGTATATGCATGTAAATTGGGTTTGATTTGATCAAAATGTGTTGGACACTAATTGATGTAAATAAGCATGATTAATTGTACAAATTTGGTGCTTTGAAAATATTGATTTGGGTAATTAATAATGCTATACACTTTGGTAATTTAATTGAAAATTTTGGAATTTTGGAATTAAATTAGTTGGGCTTAAAATTGGATTTGGGCTTTAAATGTTGTAAATGAGCTTATTGGGCTTTGTTTTACAAAGTTGGGTTTCGGAAAAATTTGTTGGATCCAATTGGGCCCAAAACCGCTTCCATAAAGCCTAAATGCGACTTAATGAACCTTTAAAGTTTAATTGGGCCTAATGGGCCTAAATTGATTTTTGGGCTTATGGGGTAACTCCCGGATTGGATTTTGGTTATTCGGTTTGACCCGAGTTGACCAAAAGTCCACGCCTTAAGAATTAATTAAAAGCCCATTGGACTTTAATTAAATTAACGTTGGACGTTAATCGGGCTTTGAGACCCGTAACGATTAAATTTGGAATTTAAGTGGTAAAGGTTTATTTTATAAAGTGTAATATTTAATTTGGAATTAAATAGTGAATTATAATTAAATACAAATTGAATTGGATTTAATTTTGTAATTTAATTTAATTCGAGAATTCGTACTTCGAGTACTTATTCGCCAAACGAGTTTTACTCGAGCAAAATCAAATCGTTGTTTGAACATTGGATGATCACTAATTATCAAATTAATTAATTTGATTAGATTGATTGATAACATGCTTGTGTGAATACATGGTTGCGATGCATGAATAATGTATATCGGATGGATATTAGATGGGTGGGGCAATTTTAGAAATTGTAATAAATTTGATTTATTAATTGGACATGCGAGTCCAGCCTTATTACATCCTCATTCTTTGTATTCTCTTCTCACATATTCCTCTCAATGTAAATGAGGTTTCTTTAGAAGTGTAGTGTAACAGGTAGAAGTAATACATGTGCTAGCTGGAGAGAGAAAGAGAGAGATTTGATCTAGGATCATGTAAAGTATCCATCCGCATATCATTATTATTTTGTCATATGCGCTTTATTATGTGTTTAGAATGCATGTTTAAGGGTGTATGATGATGAGACCTTAACAAAGATAATAAATTAGTTGCCAATTTGCACGCGAAAAACCCTCACTCAATATTAAGCGTCTTTCCTTCCATTGAGTGATTCTCACTCAAGATCCGAGACTGGCATTGGCTTGTTGGCCAAAGTCAAGGCCTTTGTCCGTCGAGGATGTGTTTGAATCACGAAGGCTTTGTTCCATATCAGTGTCTCGTCCAAGTTGTGGTTTATTGGCCAAAGTCAAGAACACAAATCAGAAGCTTTTAGAGTTTCGACACGAAATAGACAAACAGATCGGCTGGAGTATTAAACCGTCACGATAAGACCGTAATGGAAATTAATTAAGCAATAAGTTTCTAAAATACTTGAAAGAGTATAGTATTCTTTCAAATAAGACTCCTCTCGGAACACGTCAATTTGGCTGTGTGTCCGAACTGAGTAACCGAATTATGTTAGACATGATTAAGGCTAATCATGAGTCGCTCTGAGCTACCATTTCCTTCAACAGATAAGCATTAACAGTGCAAGAACTTATTTAGAATAAGATTCCATTAAAATCTGTTAGACATATTTCATATTAGATATGAACCGGAAAGAAACCGGGTTTCACATTCCTGATGATTTGGGTATACTAGGCATATGTTTGGGTAATACCAAACTAAAACCCAAATTGGATAAGTGCCAATTGTAGGTTATCCTAGGGATACCATAAGTATAGTACTTATACAACTCACAAGAGAACAATTTAATTGTTGCTCACCATGTGATTTTCCTAAGAGGAATACCGATATGCAGTGGTAAGTGGAAGGATAGTAAAACTCGATGAAAATCAGAGTAATACTATTCAAGGCATCGATTCCCTATTATGTATGAGGTATTCCAACTGATTACGTATGAGATAGTGATACAAGGTATCGACTCCCTATTATGACAAAGTGTCATGTGATCCGAAATGGATTCCATGTATATCAACCAAGTTTGGATACTAGTTGATGTACCGCTAGACATTGTGCCTATAGGTACTGTATAAGTCTTCAAGGAAGACATACATGGATGGAAACATACCAACGTATAAAGCTAGGCTTTTAGCGGAAAGGTATCGTTATCAACATTATGTTGATTACGATTCAATCTTTTAATTGTTGCCACGGTAAATCCATTTGGATAATGCTTGCTAATGCTGCATGTTTCATTTATGAAATATGACAGCTTAACGGGAAAATCGCTTTCCTGAAAAGGAAACCTTTTGGAGGATGTTTACAACATCCTGTCGGTTTTGTCGTACCAAAACTAGCAAACAAGGTTTGCAGGTTAATCGATCCATGTTTGGATTGAAGCAAGCATTAGGTTCTTGGAATTATCGTTTTGATGTAATCATAATGGAGTATGATTTAATTCAAAACGAGAATGATTCTTGTGTATATAAGAGGGTTAGTGGGAGGGCACTGACAATAAATGTCCTATATAAATAATGATAAAAATATGTCATTTCTTGGAAATGATTATTCCCATAAATAACAATCGGCGAAAGCTTGGCTTTCGAGAAAACTCTCCGAGAAACCGTACATTGAAAAATGTACATGACCTGGTGTCTCATACGCTTTGAGCATATGAATTCACAAACAGGCCAATCCATGTGATAGTAACTGGATTGAAGTTAAGAACATACTTAGTATCTTAGAGATCTAATGATGCTATCTTAAACTATGGAGAAGGAGAACTTGGAGTGACCGGAATCACTACTGCAAGTTTCCTAACCGATAAAAATGGTACTATACAGTTTGAATAACGGTACAGTGAGCTGGAAATCTTCCATGCAAGATACTGTTACCGAATAAACAACATATGCGGGTTATTGCTGCAGCTGAGGCAGCAATAGAAGCCTTCTGGGGTCGATAATAATCTAATTAGATTAGATATAGTTCTTTTAGCATCTGTGCTAGGCTACAGCACATGCTAAAGAATTAATTGTCTCATCAACGATCCAGATAAATACTTCGATATTCATCTGATTCGTTCAGATCATACATCATGGCGATGTGATGATCGAATAATCGCATCAGATGAAAGTCCGCTGATGAAAGTCTTCTCTCAGTAATTTGAGCGAACCGTACATAGTTCGGGTGTAAGACACTCGAGTGACTGGATATAGGCCAAGTGGGAGATTGTTGGACAATTATGACCCATGGCGTCACTATTTGTACAGATTATAGTGTTGTTGAACAAATTAACTATGTGACAAATGAGATTGCACTCTTATCATTTGTGATTAGATCACCTAGATATATAAATGATAGAAGGTCCTATGATTTGTTCCTGGACTTAGAATGATATGAGACAGTATCGGTCCACGAAGGATAAATCATTAAATATCCCTAGTCAGTGATGGGTGTGATGTCAAAATGGAAGTATCACTCCAGTCATATGGAGATGATGGTCACGTAGGATAAGGTACTAGTACTCTTATGTACTGCAGTCATCGGGATAAAATGACAAGGTCATGTTTATCCGATATAGAGACTAGTTACCAGACATCTGATATGTGCTTCGTATGGGGCAGACATAATTCCAGCCCCAGGCCTAGCACGTGACAATCTGATACTGGATCAAAATACGCAATACCACGTATACTACGCCTGAAATAGATTGCTTATTCCTGTAAGCATGTTTCTGGAGAATTGGGTAGGCATGACGCTTTGCTAGAGGCCAACATTGTCTTGTAAATCGGTATAAATGTAGTACTAGGTACTTACGTGTTCGGATAGTCCGACGACCCGATTTACTGCCAACATATCTAGGGATCTCATGGGTCGCTTCCCGAAGATTCACCGATGACGTATGACTCGCACTTTAATTAATCTGGGATTAATTTAATGAGAGAGAAAACTAATCTGGGATTAATTGCGGAGATATTTTATCTGGGATAAAATATCAATTAAGAGAGAGAACGATTAATTTGGAATTAATCAAAAATAATATATTTGATATATTATACGAAATTGGATTTCGACGCGGAATTAAAATTAGATTTTAATTCGGGCGAACGAATTAATTTAGAATTAATTCGTTAGCGACGTGAATAGTGATTTCGCTAGGCGTAATCGTTTAATTGCGTCGCAACGGAAAATTCTTTAATTTAGAATTAGTGAACCCGGGCCCGGGATTGTTTGCGAGCGCATTCTCATTTCGAATTTGAGTGCGGCACGTAAGTCAAATCAAGCGTCAAATCATTAGTCACATCAATCGTCAAATCACATGTCACTTTGAGTGATGTGACAATTGATTGATTGATTGATGTGAGTTTATGTGTATTGATTGAAATCATTTAATGCTTTGCTTTTGGAAAAAGTTTTTGGTATATATGTTTTATTTATTTTTGGAAAACAAATTAATAAAATCTATTACATTTCTTTTTCCCTCCTCTCTCTCCTGGTTCACGTTTTTCACGAAATTGGAGCCAAAGTTTCTTCTTCATCTCTCTCGGCCAACATGCCATTTTCTTTTATTTTTTGTTAGACCGAAATACATGGAGAAGCTATGGATCTTTTTGGCAAAAATCCTAAGTGCTAGCACACACATTGAGTTATCCTAAGGTGATAGGGAAGTGATTTCGTGATCATGGAAACACCACGTCAGTATCAGCAGTTTTGGGGATGAGTCCCAGGGTCGTGACCCACTTTAGTATCAACATCAGCAGTTTTTGGGATGAGTCCCAGGGTCGTGACCATATCATCATCAGTTTTAGGGATGCGTCCTAGGCTCGTGACCCACATTGACAGCGGTATTGGGATGCGTCCAGGGTCGTGACCCCCGTTGTCGGTTGTAGTTACCGGGATGCGTCCCAGGGTCGTTGGCCCCCTGCATCATCAGTTTTGGGGATGCGTCCCAGGGTCGTGACCCATATTGTCAGCGGTATTGGGTTGCGTCCCAAGGTCGAGGCCCCCGTTGTCGGTTGCAGTTATTGGGATGCGTCCTAGGATCGAGGTCCACTGTGTCATCAACTTAGCTCGAAGCAGCAGGCATGTCAGGTGGCAGCTAGCGAGCCAGGTAAGTAAAAATACATTGCACAACTTTGATAGGATTGTCATTGTCACACACTGCACAAGTCCCATCAAAGTGGGGGCGACTGTAGGCACTACATTTTTGCATATAAGTCCTTATGATGAGTCTCATTTGGAGACACTACTTTTTAAGTCGCGGAAGTCGCGGGAAACAAACGTCAGAAGGGAAAAGTCAGAAATTGGGATTTTTGTTGGATTTAGTCCGCTTGTTTAGCTTCGGGCTCGCTTGTTGGACCTCCGTTTTAAAACACCTTTAGCCAAAAACCCCGCGAACCATTTAACCTTGGCCCAAAACCCTTGAAATACACATCAAGCCCACACGCCCACCTAGTCCACAAAGCCAAGCCTACACGCCCAAGGAAAAAAAGCCCACACGCCCAAGCCCTTAAAACACATCCAAAAATACAAAATCACATATTTAACACATGTGAAATTAAAATAAATCAAATAGAATCTAAATAATTACATACCTAATTAAAGTAAACCAAATATATGACCTTCCAAAACAAGCCAAATCGTGTCCCTAATTAAAAAGATGTTTTCTTTATGAAATACTAATTAAAAGATATCACCTTTATTAACAAATCTCATTCCTTTTCAAATAAGGATTCACCCTAGCCTTTGTCTATAAAAGAGACACAAAACCAACCCTCACCTCTCCTAGCATTCACGTCTAAGACAAGAAGCAACACACGAACAATTCTCATTCTCCTCTCTCTGCATTGACGAATACTCATCCATCAAACCCCCTCTATTGCCGCATAAATAACCACCAAAACACAACTCCAGACACCCCCTACATCACCGAAACAGCCCTTGAAAGTTCCCCCTGCACCACCGAAAATCTGCACCCCACAACAGTCCCTACATCACCGAAACAGCCCCTGAAAATTACCCCTGCACCACCGAAAATCTGCACCCCATAAAAGTCCCTGTAGTGACCGAAAAACACCCCCTGGAACTGCATTATAATCACCAAAAATCATCCCAAACATTGGCCTAAATTACCTAAAACAGTGAACAAAAACTGCACTTTAAAACCCTTAAATAAACGCAAAAAACAGTCCCTTAATACACCAAAAATAGTGACCAGAAAATACAGCAAAAGCAGCAGTAAAATGGAGTGAAAACAGGAGCCCAAGCAGTGAAACAGCGAGGAAAGACGTGAACCAGAAGAGTTGCGGAGTGTTAGCCATTCTGATGGCCTTGTAACGCACTTCCAAGAGTCGACATAAAAGGTTAGACCTGAGGGCACCTTTCTCATTTATCCTTATTCATATTTTAATTATTTATTGAATTTTCTTCGCATGAGAGTCGTTGATTAATGTGTGTTGTGGCCCTTGAATGAATGGAAACTGTGTCGTCTCTTGTGGTATATAGGATGGAAACCCAGACGTAAATCCCGTAGCCGAATTCGAATGGACGGTAGTGTGGTCTGTACTTGGGATACAACTCCACGTACCACTTGAGCAAACGGCACATATTTCGCTTTATTTTATCTTGTTTGTTTATTATCCGCATTTTATATTCCGCCATTTAATTTCGGTACGATTATTTGTTTGTGTATCGATGATATAATGCGCATGGGCTTAGTATGTTGGTTTAAAGGTTCTCTATTTGAGGGAAGAAAATTCCAAAAGGCTACCTTTACGACAATACTTCGCCGCGCCGGACAAAATGTGTTTGATTGAATGTGAGATATGTTTAATCGGACATACAGAGTTCCATATCATTGTCTTATTCATTCGTATGCATGTTAATATAATGCACATGGGCTAACTAGGGTGGATTAAAGGTCCTCTATTGGAGGGAAAATGCCTAAAGGCTACCTTTACCACGATGTTTTGCCGCGCCTTTTGTTATGTCATTGACCTTTTGCATATCATTCCTCTATTCACGCATGTATTGCATTCCAGTGCGCATGGACTAACTATGGTGGATTAAAGGTCATTTATTCGAGGGAAAATGCTTAAAGGCTACCTTTACCACGATGTTTTTCCGCACCGGACGAGGTACACTCGATTGAATGGGAATGAGTTCAATCGGGCACACGGGGTCCTATATTATGCATTTGCTCATCTGTGTATGGGTTTACGTCGTCTATCATGCATCAGGTCTTGTCCCGTTCGAACACGTTCTCGAACGATATACGAACACGAACCTTATGTTTCCCGTTCGAACGCGTTTACGAATGCTACTCGAACGCGCATGCGTTTTGTTTCATCAGGTCTTGTCCCGTTCGAACACGTTCTCAAACGCTATATGAACGCGAATCTTTTGTTTACCGTTCGATGCATTTACGAACACTACTCGAACGCGCATGCATTTTATTTCATCAAGTCTTGTCTCGTTCGAACACGTTCTCAAACGTTATACGAACATTAACCTTCTGTTTACCGTTCGAACGTGTTTACGAACGCTCATGTGTTTTGTTTTATCATGCATAATTGCTTCTTGGGTGATTTCTCTTGTATTATGTAATTAATCATACCATTCCATTATTGACACTTTTATTGTTATCATCTATTTGTATTCCCGCATTTATCTATTTGATGTGTTCGTGAGATTGTGTTCAAGCATGATTAGGTCGTTAGTATGTTACTTGTTTCTTAAGCATGATTTAGTCGTTAGTACGTTTTTCCTCTATGCATGATTGGTTATCTTCTTTAGCAATAGGCGTTCAATTTACGTTTATGTTTAGGTTGTTATTATATTTTTCGTGTTCGATAATTCAATATGTTCATGAGATTATTATGTGATATCGTATGTTTTGCCGTTATGATGATGTTATTTTATACATGCGAACTTAGGAGTCATTATCCTTGGAAATATTGTTGCTTAGGCTTGGTTAGAATATTGCACACAATCCTTTCATTATAAGTGGCATAAGTAAGGGACCATTCCGAACCCAACGGTTTTGAGGTCTTCCCTTGCGAGGGGTGAGTGCGGCCTTAAATCATTTTCCGATTCACACCGGGTGGCTACTCCATGTTATTTCTCCGGTTTAGTTCCCCCGCGGGCTATTCCGTACTCCCGACCGGGCCGCGACCTACACAAAAGGAGCGGTCGCCGATTTCTGTGTCCTACACAACCACCTGAAAACACATGTGGAAATTCTGAAACACTTCAGAACCATAGCGAGAGAAAGAGAGAACAAAACAAGAAATCCCTTGGAGTTTCATTCTTTTGGCAAAAATCCAGCGACACACCCAACTTTTAGATGCATAATCCGGGTCAAACCACAAAGACAAGGTATAACCTGAGGGCCATCTTTTTATCACTGTCATTCTTTTAGCTTTTCCTACTATACAGTATCTCATGTCGACTCTAAGACACGTCCGACCATACATGCATGTCAATAAGAAAATATATGTCACATAGTTACAAACATCCTGCCTGACTCCTCCGAGGCCAGGCCGGGATATGCACTTTATATTATGTTATTTGCACATATTAGTACCATTTTTTTATTTATTACTATTTTATGTTAACTGCCTACTTTTATCATCTATATTGCCTAGTCATTTGATTACTCTCTTATTATTGTTTTATGCAAGTTAATATTTTTTACTGTTATTATCACATGTTAGTTAATTCATTAATGATTAGTTGTTTTATGTATGCTTGTATGTTCTCATCTGTGAGGAATATCCGGCATGACCTATTATAGGTCCAGCGAGACATCCCTTTATATATTCGACCGTATAATCCCCTTTGGTATATGTGATGGAAACCATACTAAGTTTTATAGCAGATTTCGAATGGACGGTAATATGGTTTGCACTTGGGATAAAACTCCACGTATCATTGGGAGAATGACTATTTCATTTACTATGATAAATATATACATACTGCCTTATCTCTTGTACACTGTTAATTATGTGGTTATCTGGTAAACTGTCATTTTATCAGCATTGCGGTTCATTACAACTGTTAACATTGCTTACTATCCATTGTTTCTCTATACGATCTTATGGCATTATTAACTTGTTACCATTAAGATCCTGCATTTTTGGTTTTCGCAGTACATCCGGCTAGACTCTGAGTAAGTCCGATGAATATTTATTCCATGAAGAAGTCCGGTCTGCCACTGGACATATCCGGCAAGGCATGTGAGATGAATACATTAATCTGTTTAGTAGCTATATTTTTCCATTGTTGTAACAATTCAGTTATGAACTTCTATATGACTTTTCTGTTATTTAAGTCGTGTGTGTATTATAATTTGTTGTTGTATGTTACTACATTATAAGATATGGTGATACCTCTATTCGAACCTAAGTATTATACTGACACTCAGTAAAATGACCATTCTGAACCCAAACGGGTTTAAGGTCGGACCTTGCGAGGGGTGTAGTATGACATTAAATCATTCATGGTGTTTCATATGGACGGAGACTTCTTTATTCTTCGGTTAGTCCTCCGTGGGCTATCCATACTCACTACGAGCTGTGAACCCAATAGTGTCGTGGTCGCCGATATCATAGGCATAGCGGTAAACCCTCGCTTCATTCCTACATAATTATTGGTGGATATATATTTATATATAGATATATATAATATATATGTATATATACACGCCACTTATATATGCCTGTATTATTATATTTTGAACAAGCATGTGATTTAATATTATCGTTTTGTAAATTTTGAGTTACTTATCAATGGAGAATGATTTGATATGTGTTTGCGTGATATGCTTGACATATGGATGAATACTATTGTTTATCTATTTTTCGGAAAAGTATATTTGAGAAGTTATATTTTCGAAGAATTTTTTTCTTTTGAATCAAATATATTGATTTCAACTTTGATACGGTATGAATATTTTCGGTACGATGTGTATATATGTTTTATTTGTTTTATATTTTTGAAACCAATGTGGTACTTATGTAGGGCTTTGTCCAACTGCAATGGACCGACCTATTACCCTCTATTGATATGGTCCTGTTTCGGACAATGCCTGGTATATGCTCGCAACCTAGGTATTGGACGCTTGATATTTTCATCTAGTTGACTTAGTTAGCGATATATCTGATACACATTGAATTTCACTTATGATATGATCTGTTTTCACTACGGTGCTCCAACGTACCACTACGTTCAATTTGTTAAATAGTAATTGGACCTACCGTGGTGCCTGTATAGGGTCCTCCATCTAAAATGGAACGACCTGCTACCCTATGTCGATATGATCTTATTTCGAACAATGTCTGGTCAGGTTTCGCCAAACTCGGACATGGACGCTAGTTAGTTTTCTGAAATATTTTTAAAAGATTGGTTTTATAATGTATTTTCAAAAGTTGAGATTAAAATGGTTTCATTATGTTTTTCATTGCTGATTGTAGATGAAATTGACGGTCTGGAGTTTGTATTATGTTTTTTCGTTTCTGATTATGGGAGAGATTGACTTAGTGGCATCTATAATGATAATGTGTGTGTGATTAGTTTGGTTGATGTTTGAGCTCGTGTCATAGTATTTTTTTAGAGCAGTCGTTCATATAAAATTTAATTCATACCTATTCTAAAATAGGTAATGAGTCCTGTACAAGCTTCGTTTGATCGCGTGGGTATATGGTTTGCGTAAGTATGTTTTGGATGATCTCTCATTCGTTTCTAACATATATATAAGATATATTATTATATCCTTAATTGTTTTGCTTTTGTGTGATTTTGGTACGATTGTTACGTAAAAGATCTGAAACCTATACAATGTATGTTTCCGAGTATGTATATGTAATTTTGAATGTGGATCATTCAAAAGGTTATTCGTACAAAGGATTAGTGCCTGATTCATTAAAGAAAATTTTAAACTTTCTGATTTGATGATATTTCAAATATGTTTTATTTTCGGTTATATGATCAAATAGATTAATTTCATAATGTAAATATTTTGGATATAATAGTTTTGTTTAAATATTCCTTATGAATGCGGTTTCTGGATCGATTTATGTAAGTATTTTTCGGAAGACTTTGTATTTGATAAGCGCAAAGAATAGTACGAAGTTTGAAAGATTTTTATTATAAATATGAGTATGGGTGTTTCTTTGCAATTTTAATTCGTTTCTTTAGATCGTTGCTCCCAATGACTATACAATCAAAGACTTCCATGTATTTCAGCATAACATTTTAAAGAATTTCTAATAAACGACTATATTATATATATATTTATATGTACAACTATTTTCAAGTTTATTTTTTCTTTATACAATATGTGTGTGGTTATTTACTAATATTTTATAACTCACACCACATCAATTTTGCTAGTTTTGCATGTTCGCAATCAGATCGGTTAGCCATCGAGATTTTGGAATGTCATGCACGAAGCAACGGTTCACCCAAATTATAGTCAGTCACTCTATAATCCTGGGAATTGTCGTATAAGTCTAGAAGTTATATTAATTATGTTATAAGTCGTGTTGTGCACGCGGTTATTTATATGTTTAGAAATAAAAGTTTAGATTTGTATGTGTAATTATGGGCACAGAGCCCTTAAGTATTGATGTTGGGCATTGATGTGTCTTGGGTGTGGACCATAAGTCCTTTTGCATATTTGAAGTTTATTGCAGGTCTTGTATTAGTGCTCGACTATATTCCAAGTGTTAGGACGGTTCTGGGACCCCTTGGGTCGAATCGGTATCCCGCGCACCAGAAATGGGTATAACCCATGGTAATTGAGCATGCATGTATTTTTAAATATTTTAATGGAATACTATATTCCATTACGAGTGCATAGAGAAAAATCGAGGATAAATTGGAGTCCGGAAAAATCAAAACGGGAGAAAAAATTGGGTCATATGTATGGTGCGCGCATGCAGCTTGCGCAAGCAAGCTGCTTTCGCATGCTATGCAAGCATGCACAACATGCTTGTGTACTGCGTTGTAGCGCTGCAACCTATGTTTTCATATATATTTAAAAAAAAATTCCTTAAACACTTTTAAAAACACCCAAAAATAATTTTAATATCAAAATCAACATCAACATATGTTTTATACAATAAACATACATATATTTTAAATATATATATGTATTTCTTTGAATTAAAACACAAACTAAAATAGAATCCTATAATGAAATGACTCAAGAACAATTCTAGGTCACTCAAAGGTGGTCAAGTGATTCGAAATTGGTAGTCGTAGCTCCAAACTATCATTTGAGTTCCAAACTCCAATTTTATGTTCCATGTCCAACATGAACATTTTGACCATATCACAAGCATATTGTGTTTATGCTTCCAAAGCATTTATACACAATTCATTAGCTTAATTTCAACTTCAAGTTATGTTATTATGTATCCAATATATAATACTTCACTATATGTTTCACTAATGATAACTCATTAATGAAAATATAGCTTTAGAGAAGATCAAACTTACTTAGCAAGCTTGATTTCAAGATCTAATCTTTTTCTCATTGTTGAAAAATGTAGAGAACTTCCAAAGTTTTTCTAATCAACTTTTAGGTGAAGCATATATACACAATTCATTAACTTTCTCAACCTTAATTAAAAACTTTCTCAAGCTTGCCTTTTATAGTGAAGCCTATGTAATTTTTAATTAATAAAAGTTCTAATAAACTTTTAGGTGGGCTTAATCCAATCTGTCCAAATATGTATAATTATGTGTGACTAATCACTTTTCACTACCACTTTGATTTAATCAAAAGTAAACTAATTCAGTAGTTCTTTGTCTATCATTTTGATTTAATCTAATTAAATCTAGCCAAATACACCTATTATTACATATTTTGTAATTATCAAAATATCCTCCATGGTAGAGATATTTATGACTTTACAACAAAATCTTTGTGTGATTTTGGATTAATCTAATCAATCTAATTGGGACAAAGTAAATAATTCATGTTATCCAATAATACTTAATTACTTTAATTGACAATTATAACATTAAATATTATTTATTATCAAACATTATCGGCAACCCAAGTGCTCAACAAGTACACTTCATATTGTGGGACTCTAACACGTTCGTCATATAAGCCTAGCTTATATGTACGTAATTCGGCCACCTCCGAATTCGCGAAGAACAAGAGCGACCATTCTGAACTATGCAAGTTGAGGTCATCACATATGTTTAACAATCCTTCCTCATAGGCTATCCGAGTTTGGTTTAGGAAACATATATTACACCGTCAAGTTTCCAAGACGTACATCCCATATTTTCGACATGTCCACGATTCCTTACAACTAATCAGAATCTATTTCTAATTATACGATCCACCCTAGTGATCTGCTTTGGCCAAAGTCTTAATAACGTGGACTTACTCACATGGATACTTAAACCCCTTATGGTTACATATAGGGGCCAATAGATCCTATCTTGATACACACTTGATTAACGAGTGTATCGGTCAACACTCAACGAACATCTAGCGATCAGAACATGAAAGGTCTCTGACATAAATGACATCAAAGTGTGGAGGATCACACACAAAATCAATGCTATCCTATAGTCAAAGAATCACATATGCTACTCGACTCGAGAAGATTCTGATTGACGGTGGTGTGTATTTTCAACTATTAGGAATTACGTGTGAGTCATTCAGTATTCGCTCCAAGAAATACCCACATGTCTATACGATCTTCTCTTGCTCATGGTACATTGGGTTGTGGAAATTCTAATCCATGTCCCAAGATCAAAAGAGCAAACAAATATATATAAATGATGAACAATATTGAAGTATGGCGGAATCATACTCACAAAGATTGGAATGCGGATGTGTTGATGAAATAAAACTTCTCCTTTGTGCAGTGAGGGTTTCGGCCAAGGTGAGTGGGGAAGCTCCAAGTTTTCTTTGATCCTTCCAAGCTCAAGAATTAGTTTCCCATAACACCTTTGTATGAATCAAGTTGGTGCTAGCCAAGATTTGTGATTTAGTTCCAAACCAACACACTTTATCTTCAAGTTTTACAAGAAAAAATGAAGAAGAAGAGAGCTGTGAATAGTGGCAGTTCACGCCACTTTGAGAGAAAAGGAGAGGAGATGATTTTGTTGACTTGTAATTGTGTTAAATGATTTTCAAAAAATCAAAATGATTATATACCAAATATTTGGTAAATCAAAAGTCAAAGAAGCAACCCATCTCATCCATCAACTTGAGTGTTGAACACACCAACACCAACTACCTAATTCCATCACCAAAAAGCTAATGCTTTGACTAGTGATGTGATGGTTGATGTGACATGTGGGCCCCGCTTGATTCCAATGCGAGTGGGCCCGCAAATACTCCCGGGCTCGGGTTCGATAATTCCAAATTAACGAACTTCCGTCGCGACATTATTTAAATCGAATTAATTAAATAATTATGCTTAGCATAATTACTATTCATATCGCTAATGAATTAATTCTAAATTAACTCGTTTGCACGAATTAAAATCTAATTTTAATTCCGCGTCGAAATCGAATTTCGTTTAATATATCAAATATATTATTTTATTGATTAATTCCAAATTAATATTTCTCTCTCTTCAAATAGTACTTTATCCAAGATAAAGTCTCTCCGCAATTAATCCCGGATTAATTAAATACTATTCATACGTCATCGGTGTATCCTCGGGAAGCGACCCAAGAGATCTCTGGATGTTGGCAGTAAATACGGTCGTCGGACTATCCGAACACGTACGTACCAAGTACTACGTTTTTACCGATTTACAAGACAAGGTTAGCCTCTAGCAAAACGCCATGCCTACCCAATTCTCCAGAAATATTCTTACTGGAATATAAGATCTATAACAGGCGTAGTATACTGTAGTATAGTGTATAATGATCCAGTATCGGATGATCACATGTAAGGCCTGGGGCTGGAGATGTGTCTGCCCCGTACGAAACATATATCGGACATCAAGCAACTAGTCTCTTTGAATCAGATAATCCTGACCTTGTCATATATCCCGATGGTTGCAACCATTATAGAGTACTAGTTCTGTATCTTGCGCGATCATCATCTCCATATGTCTGAAGTGATACTTCCGTCTTGACATCACACCCAATACACTACGATTCTCGATAAACCTAGAAGAGGTGTACACAGAACCTGTTAAAGCCCTGGACGACCAAAACTAAAGTCTACCGATTGTCGCAAGTACTAGCGATGCAAGTCTCAGGTTAAGACCATATGCACCTACCCTGAAGTGGACTCCCATAGACACGCAGACATACTACCAATTTGATTCCGCGGGGTCTATCCAGAGCGAAACTGTTTTCGTACCATCGGTAAAACACAACCTCCTACCGCACTTGCATAAGTATCCTATACTTAAATATATGAGAACTATGCCGTTGTGCCCTCACAACACTCACAAGTGCAGTACTAGTCTATTTTGCATTATCGATGTCCAATCTCGATAATACTACGACTAGGGATATTTAATGATTAAACTTTATGGATTGATACTGTCTCATATCATCTCAATCCGGAACTAATCATAGGGACTTTTACCATTTATATATCAAAGTAAATAAATTACAAAAAGACAAAAGGCAATTTCATTACTACATAGTTAATTTTGTACAATAATACAATATCATTTACAAAATAGTGACGCTATGGGTCATAACTGTCTAACAATCTCCCACTTGGCCTATAGCCAGTCACTCAAGCATCTAATACCTAAACTATGTACATGTCGCTCAAACTTTTCCCGAGGAATTGCTTTCGTCAGCGGATCTGTAATGTTGTCCTCTGATGCGATCTTTTCGATCTTCACATCGCCACGATGTATGATCTCTCGAATCAGATTGAATCGTCGAAGAACATGTTTGGATCGTTGATGAGACCTTGGCTCCTTAGCCTGTGCTATAGCCCCGCTATTGTCACAATACAATGGAACGGGCTCAGCTGCTAACGGAACTACTCCTAATCCAATTAGGAATTTTCGGATCCAAACTGCCTCTTTTGCTGCTTCAGCTGCTGCGATGTGTATGTACTCCGCTTCAGTTGTTGAATCGGCAACAGTATCTTGCTTGGAAGATTTCCAGCTCACTGCTCCGTTATTCAAACAAAATATGTACCCGGATTGTGACTTAAAGTCGTCTCTGTCGGTTTGGAAACTTGCATCGGTATACCCAGATACCTCAAGTTCTCCATCTCCATAGATTAAGAAAGCATCCTTAGTTCTTTTAAGATACTTCAGGATACTCTTAACCGCCATCCAGTGATCTTTACCTGGATCGGCCTGATATCGACTGCCGAGGCGAACGGAGTCCGACTCATGTTGTCTCTCTCATCTTGTGTTTTAGGACACATGTCCCTAGATAGATAGACGCCATGTGATATTGGTAACAGTCCCCTCTTGGACTGATCCATGTTGAATCTCTTCAACACTTTATCAATATATGTACTCTGGGAGAGTCCAAGTAGCTTTCTAGATCTATCTCGGTAGATCTTTATTCCTAGAATAAAAGCTGCTTCTCCCAGATCTTTCATGGAGAATTTCAATGAAAGCCAAGCTTTCACCGACGTTAACATGGGAATGTCATTGCCGATAAGCAATACATCGTCGACATAAAGGACAATAAAAGTCAGTGCACTCCCACTAACCTTCTTATATACACAAGGATCATCTTCGTTTTGAATGAAATCATATTCTTTTATGATCTCATCAAAACGTTGGTTCCACGACCGCGATGCTTGCTTCAGTCCATAAATGGACCGATTTAACTTACAAACCTTGTTTGCAAGTCTAGGTGCGATAAAACCGTCAGGCTGTTGCATATAAACATCCTCCGAAAGGTTTCCGTTAAGGAAAGCGGTTTTTAACGTCCATCTGCCATATTTCGTAATCGTAATATGCAGCTATTGCAAGCATTATCCGAATGGATTTAATCATGGCAACGGGTGAGAGGTTTCGTCATAATCAACTCCAAGTCGTTGATGATACCCCTTCGCTACAAGCCTAGCTTTGTACGTTTGTACGTTTCCATCCATGTCGGTCTTCTTCTTGAAGACCCATTTGCATCCAATAGGCTTTACGCCTTCTGGTGCATCAACCAGTGTCCAAACTTGGTTGGTATACATGGAATCCATTTCGGCCTTCATGGCTTCTTGCCATAAAGCGGATTCGATACTTGTATCGCTTCCTCATACGTAGCCGGTTCATTATCCTCAATAAGATTAATATCTACATGAGGTGAGATCAGGAATCCATACCTCTCAGGTATTACCCTGACTCTCTCCGACCTACGCGGTCCTTGTGTGAAGATTGTGGTTCAGTCTCATCCTGGATGGACTGTTCATGTTCCGTTGATAATTCACTACCAAGAACCGTATCACTACGACTTTCATCGACTTCTACTTTCCTCCCACTAAACACTGCATTTAGGAATTCATTCTCAAGGAAAACCGCATATAGAGCAACAAATACTTTGTTCTCTTGTGGGTGATAGAAGTAATATCCTTTGGTTTCCCTAGGATATCCAACGAATAGGCATTTATCTGATTTGGGTTCAAGTTTGGTACCTTCCAAACATTTAACGTATGCCCAGCAACCCCAAATCTTCAGGAATGAGAACCCGGTTTCTTTCCTGTCCATATCTCATATGGTGTCTGTTCAACAGACTTTGACGGAACCTTATTCAAAATAAGAACTGCACTGTTTAATGCATATCCCCAGAAGGAAATTGGCAGCTCAGTGCGACTCATCATCGACCTTACCATGTCCAACAAGGTACGGTTTCTCCGTTCGGACACACCATTTAATTGTGGTGTTCCAGGAGGATTCCACTGTGAAAGAATACCATATTCTTTCAGGTAATCTTGAAACTCATTACTTAAGTATTCGCCACCACGGTCCGACCGAAATGTCTTAATACTATTGCCTGTTTGTTTTTCAACTTCTTGTCGAAACTCTTTGAATTTCTCAAAAGTTTCCGACTTGTGCGTCATTAGATACACATAACCGTAACGTGATGCATCATCGATAAAGGTTACGAAGTATCGATATCCACCTCTAGCCTGGCTAGACATGGGCCCACAAACGTCACTATGAACGAGGGCTAACAGTTCAGTGGCGCGTTCACCTTTACCGCTAAAAGGTGATTTAGGCATTTTGCCTAATAAGTAAGATTCACAGACGTCATATGAATTTGTATCAAATCCGTCTAAGTACCCACTCTTCGAAAGTGTGGATATGCGAGTCTTGTTAATGTGTCCCAGACGACAATGCCACATAAGTTTCATCCTTTGGATCACTCTTTTTAAGCCTTTTGTTTGTTACTTTATATGTAGGAGATTCATTTATATTCAAAATATAAAGACCATTATTTGCAACTGCAGTGCATATTTCTGCATCATTTTATATAAATAACACCCAGTGTTTCTAAATACAAAAGTGTACCCATATTAGGTTAACAAAGATACAGATATAATATTCATAGTCAAACTAGGTACATAATAACAGTCATTTATTTAAGTACATGCCCCGAGGGCAGTTCTAATACAAAAGTGCCCACGGCCAAAACAGCAACAAGGAGTTCCGTTTCCAACTCGTAGATCAATCTCCCCTGAAGCCAGTGTCCTGCTGTTCTGCAGATCCTGCACATCAGTACATATATGAGAACCACAACCAGAATCAAAAATCCAATTTTTAAAACTAGAAGTAGCCATGTTATTTCAATAACAAACATACCAGAGGTCGGTGCCTTGCCCGCCTTGATCTCCCTTCTGAGCGCCTTGTTCATGCGGCAGTCACGCTTCCAGTGACCTCTTTTGCCGCAGTTAAGGCATATGTCTTGTGACTTGTTCCTCGGCTTCTCAGAAGCCATCGACATCTTGGCCTTGCCCTTGTTCTTATGCTTCCTCTTTCTCACCCCTCCAGTTGCCTTGGGCCCAGCCCTCGGCGTCTGAGAGGTCGATGCAAAGTGCGCCTCGCGCTTGTTGCCTTAAGAAGCTCTTTCTCTGACTCCTTAAGAATGGACAATAGCTCTCCAAGAGTATCGTCCGTATCCATCAACTTGTAGTTGATGATAATCTGCTTCCAAGTATCGGGAAGTGACTGTAAGAGCATGTCTATAGTCAGCTCAGCCTCCAAGACTATTCCCATCTTGGCCAGCTCATCAATGTCGGCTATCATTTGAGTCCCGTGGGCCTCAACTGAAGCGCCATCAGTCATACTGGAGAGAAAGAGTTTCTTCACCAACTCATACCTCTCCATCCGCTTATTAGTGCGGTGAAGATCCTTTAGTCTAGCCATCATATTATAAGGATCCAAGTCCCTATTCTGGCGACGAAAGTGTTGAGTCATGGAAGCAAGCATGATCGACTGAGTTGTATCACAATCATCGCTATGAGTTCTCCATAACTCCAGCTCAAGTGGCTCAGTGGGCCTCGGCCCGAGAGGTCTCTGTATGGTGTATAGCAGCCTCTCTGCCCCAAAGACTATCCTCAGGTTCATTTCCCAGTCAGCGAAGTTCGTGCCCTTAAATACATTATCACCCATGATTATGTCTCGGACATTTCCTTTGTTTGCCATCTTAACTACGATAGTCCAACAATCTAGTTAACGATATATGGGTACAGTCAAACTGTTACAAGAAAAATAACATTATATTAGTCCAACTAATGTTAAAATTTTGACGAAATAAATTTTGTAAGCGCGTAAAGCTAAGTATCTGAATGAAATTGCAAATTCAATACTAGACTCCCACTATTTTCTACAAGTCTCTAACCCTCTGTCGAGTACTCGGGAAATCCAATTTCCTAGTGGGCTAGGATCCCGTTAAATAACACACAACCTTGACTTTGGCCAACAAGTTGTATGATATTTAACTAGGTAGATCTCGAAGATCAATTGGATCCCATCCAATTCCTAGATCCGGTAGGTGGACATCCAAGTCCGAAACATATATATCTAATACATATGTCAATGTATCCAATACATTTTCCTAACCATTTCCTCTGAATCAACTAAGTCTTGGCTTTGGCACAACAAACTTAATGATTCCAGTTAAGCGGGACCCATTGACATGGAAAGTTTCGTAATCAATGTCGATGGACAAGAAGTGATCTTGACTTTGGCCAACAAATCACAACTTGGACAAGACACCGATATGGAACAAAACTCTCATGATTCAAACACATCCTCAATTGACAAAGGTCTTGACTTTGGCCAACAAACCAATGCCAATTTCGGATCTTGAGAAAGAATCACTCAACGGAAGGAAAATCGCTTAATATTGTTTGAGGGATTTTCGCGTAATTGGCAACCAATTAATTTATCTTTGTTAGGTCTCATCATCATACACCCTTAAGCATGCTTCTAAAACATCATAAAGCGCGTAAAATAAAATAATAGTGATATGCGGATGGATATATAACAATTTGTTCCTAGAACAAATCACTCCCTTTCCTCTCCCCGACTAGCACTATTCTACTTCTACCCAATTACATAATACAATAAGAGAAACCTCATTTACATTGAGGGGAATTAGGTGAGAAGAGAATACAAAGAGATAATAAGAGAAAGGCTGGACACGCAGGTCCAATTAATAAATTCTGAATTTACAATAATTTTAAAATTACCCTTCCCTTCTAATATCCATCCGATATACACTATTCATTCATTACATCCACATTCATTCATTCAAGGCATGTTATACAACCAATCTAATCCAATTAATTAGTCTTTAATTAGGTGACAATCCAATGTTCAATCAATGGTTTGCTTTTGCGCGAGTCCAACTCGTTTTTGAGAATAAGTACTTGTAGTACGAATTCATGAATTATATCGAACTACTCGTCAAATCCAATTTAAGTCGTATTCAATACTAATCCTTATATTTAATTCCAAATTAAATATTTACACTTTTATTGTGCTTTTATGACTTAGATTCCAAATCTAATCCTATCGGGTCTCAAAGCCCAACTAACATCCAATGTCCGTTTAATTAAAGTCCGATGGGTTTTCAATTGATTTCATTAGGCTTGGGCCTTGGTCAATGTGGGTCAAACCCAATTTCCAAGCCCAATAAGGAATCACCCTCATTTGCCATAAAAATCAATATCAAGCCCATAATGCCCAATTAAACATAAAAGCCCATTTATTACATTTGGACTTAATGGAGTGATTTAGGCCCAACTTTGGATCCAATCCAATTTGCCCAAACCTACTTGGCCCAACCAAGCCCATTATGCCCAAATATAATAGTTTTAGGCCCAATTTAAAATTAAGCCCAATTAATCAAATTTTAAAATTCCAAATTTTATAACTTAATTAATTAAGTGTAATATCATGATTAATCCTTTAAATCAATATTTCCAAAATATCAAATTAATCCATTAATCATATTTTTATCTTAAATACATGTCCAACATTATTTAATCAAAAAATCAAGTCCCTAATCTTCCATTAAGCATTCGGCCATGGTGATAAAATGGTTCCGATTTCGTTTTTCAATCCGATCGAATTACAAATCGTCATTCCATATTGTTTCAAGTCATCCAATGATCTTAAAATCAAAAAATCATCAAGTCCATTGCTTACATGTCATTCGGCCAAGCCACTTTTGGGTTGAAAAATTAATCCAATTTATTTTCCATGAAATTGATGATGTATAACATTAAGTAAAATACATCTAAGCATATTTAATCAAACAATTTCATCAAATCATGCTTCATTCCAATTTCCCAAATTTTACCATAATATATTTTCATGCTCTTTAGGCTCAATGATACCATTGTTGGAATTCTAATCCATGTCCCAAGATCAAAAGAGCAAACAATATATATAAATGAATGAACAATATTGAAGTATGGCGGAATCATACTCACAAAGATTGGAATGCGGATGTGTTGATGAAATAAAACTTCTCCTTTGTGCAGTGAGGGTTTTGGCCAAGGTGAGTGGGGAAGCTCCAAGCTTTCTTTGATCCTTCCAAGCTCAAGAATTAGTTTCCCATAACACCTTTGTATGAATCAAGTTGGTGCTAGCCAAGATTTGTGATTTAGTTCCAAACCAACACACTTTATCTTCAAGTTTTACAAGAAAAATGAAGAAGAAGAGAGCTGTGAATAGTGGCAGTTCACGCCACTTTGAGAGAAAAGGAGAGGAGATGATTTTGTTTACTTGTAATTGTGTTAAATGATTTTCAAAAAATCAAAATGATTATATACCAAATATTTGGTAAATCAAAAGTCAAAGAAGCAACCCATCTCATCCATCAACTTGAGTGTTGAACACACCAACACCAACTTAATTCCATCACTAAAAGCTAATGCTTTGATAGTGATGTGATGGTTGATGTGACATGTGGGCCCCGCTTGATTCCAAATGCGAGTGGGCCCGCAAACACTCCCGGGCTCGGGTTCGATAATTCCAAATTAACGAACTTCCGTCGCGACATTATTTAAATCGAATTTAATTAAATAATTATGCCTAGCATAATTACTATTCATGTCGCTAATGAATTAATTCTAAATTAACTCGTTTGCCCGAATTAAAATCTAATTTTAATTCCGCGTCGAAATCGAATTTCGTTTAATATATCAAATATATTATTTTATTGATTAATTCCAAATTAATCTTTCTCTCTCTTCAAATAGTACTTTATCCAAGATAAAGTCTCTCCGCAATTAATCCCGGATTAATTAAATACTATTCATACGTCATCGGTGTATCCTCGGGAATCGACCCAAGAGATCTCTGGATATGTTGGCAGTAAATACGGTCGTCGGACTATCCGAACACGTACGTACCAAGTACTACGTTTTTACCGATTTACAAGACAAGGTTAGCCTCTAGCAAAACGCCATGCCTACCCAATTCTCCAGAAATATTCTTACTGGAATATAAGATCTATAACAGGCGTAATATACTGTAGTATAGTGTATAGTGATCCAGTATCGGATGATCACATGTAAGGCCTGGGGCTGGAGATGTGTCTGCCCCGTACGAAACATATATCGGACATCAAGCAACTAGTCTCTTTGAATCAATAATCCTGACCTTGTCATATTATCCCGATGGTTGCAACCATTATAGAGTACTAGTTCTGTATCCTGCGCGATCATCATCTCCATATGTCTGAAGTGATACTTCCGTCTTGACATCACACCCAATACACTACGATTCTCGATAAACCTAGAAGAGGTGTACACAGAACCTGTTAAAGCCCTGGACGACCAAAACTAAAGTCTACCGATTGTCGCAAGTACTAGCGATGCAAGTCTCAGGTTAAACCATATGCATCTACCCTGAAGCGGACTCCCATAGACACTCAGACATACTACCAATGGGATTCCGCGGGGTCTATCCAGAGCGAAGCTGTTTTCATACCATCGGTAAAACACAACCTCCTACCGCACTTGCATACGTATCCTATACTTAAATATATGAGAACTATGCCGTGTGCCCTTACAACACGCACAAGTGCAGTACTAGTATATTCTGCATTATCGATGTCCAATCTCGATAATACTACGACTATGGATATTTAATGATTAAACCTTTATGGATTGATACTGTCTCATATCATCTCAATCCAGAACTAATCATAGGGACTTTTACCATTTATATATCAAAGTAAATAAATTACAAAACGGAAAAAGGCAATTTCATTACTACATAGTTAATTTTGTACAATAATACAATATCATTTACAAAATAGTGACGCTATGGGTCATAACTGTCTAACATGGGTTAGACCACTGGAACTCCTATTCCAATATACGACATGTGTTAGTCTTATAGGTTATTGAAATTCGACCGTATTCCAAAACTAATGACTACAAATATTTACTTCAAGAATAATTTATAATAGTAATAATATCCGAATGTCGGACCACCCAGTGTCCAATATTGCTACATGACTATTCTAAGGTCGATATCATTCTCAGCATTTATTAAGCTAATATGCATTATGACATAATAATTACCATTAACAAAGGTTGAAATGAAAATGTAGTTATTTTATTAATAAAATATAATGTACAATACATTATTCGAATTGACGCTCCAAGTACCAACTCCAATAAACTCCCACTTCCTTAGTGCCAATCCTGATGGTACCGAAGTCTCATCTCCTCGACAGGTTTATCGAATAACCTATTAAGTAAGGCCTTAGTAAACGGGTCTGCTATGTTGTCTTGTCCTTGAACCTTCAAGACCACTATGTCTTTTCGTTCAATGATTTCTCTAATCACGCTATATTTCCTTTCCACGTGTTTAGACTTAGAATTCGCTCTCGGCTCCTTAGCCTACGCAGTGGCTCCGCTATTATCACAGTACAGTGGGATCATATCTGTAATACTAGGCACAATGCCAAGTTTTGTGATAAAATTTCTAATCGAAATAGCTTATTTAGCAGCTTTCGAAGCCGTTATAAATTCTGCATCAGTGATGGAATCAGCTGTAGAACCTTGTTTTGAACATCACCAACTAACCGCACCACTAAGGATAAATATATATCCGAATGTAGACTTTCTATCATTCCGATCTCCCTAGAATTAAATTCATTCCTAGCCCCCCACATAACCATAGCCACCTTACCAAGCTCCATATTATCCAATGACCTACGACAATGTAACATCACATCTCCAAAAGAACCATGTTTTGCTCTTACCACAAGCTAACTAAAATCGGACATAAGCCAACCGTGTTTTGTTATTTGCAAATGAAAATGGCATGGTTTGTGGATTCTCTGGCTTTCATACATCTCTGACATTTATTAGAATCCATGATTTGCTTTCTCCGTAAACTCATCGCAGTTGGCAGCCAATCGGAGACCCTATTCCATACGAAAGTCTTCACCATTTGGGGTATATTTAAGGCTAGATTTTCTTCCACATGTTCTGGTTAAATGTTGAGCTTAAACTAACTAGATTCGACTTACTCTCCATATGCACCCAATAAGCCGATTTGACCGAGAAAAGGCCTCTAGGATTAAAACTCCAACATATATTTTCTTCAATTACACATTAGGCAACGAAATAGACAAAATTATTTTTGCATCTTCAACAGTGAAATTATTCCTGATGATGCTTTCATGCCAGCCACCTTCATTAATTCTTTAACTTTAATGCTCTATGGAAGGGAACCTATCCATAGTGGCATGAGCACATGAGGTATTGGGAACCTAGCACCGCGTAAGCAAATGATCATGTACATAAATATGAATAAGCCTAAAAGGGTTTCAAGAAACATTAGGTATCGTGAGCATATTCGAGTAGCTAAACAGAATGGAACACCACTCTACTGGCATTTGAAAATATTTAATACTTGTACAACTATCTTTTAGAAATCGTAGGCTATAAATTTAGTATAATAAACATGTAAATATAACTTGAAAATCAAGTAATAACTTCTACGGTTCTTGAAATACAATATATACTTGGGAAATTTATCATAGAACACAATAATTCAGAAACAGGTTTACATGATTATCAAATTTAATATTCATGTAAAATACAATATGATTGTAAAATACTAAAGTTAGAAACAATAAAACATTAACATCCACTCAAAGAGCCGATGCTAATCCTATTGTTCGTGCTGTCACATGGAACTGGATGAGACTTCTTGGGTCGAATTCATAAATATACATCAAAATATGGTTATAATAATATTTACGATTCTAAACACGTGCATGAATGTGGGTGTATTCATGTCCACAAGGAAGCCTAGGACATTGTCTGACATCTTAAGGTATGTTCTAAAGCATGTGAACACTGGTCCTGGATTTGGCGTCGTATTGCATTGCAAAGTCACTGCGCGTCCCGATGCCATATGAGGTTTCTCGCGTCGCAACTCACTTAAGGTAATTTTTGAGTAGGATTGCAATGCTTGATGTCGCGTCATGACGCATGTCACTGCACGTCGCGATGCGAATTCAAGTTTAATGAAAGACTCATCATTTGCAATCCTATAATGGGTAAATACTTCATCTAACAATTACTACTGCAACACCATCAACATAAAAACATGGGCAACAACACATAATACCACATACTCCAACATCATTCAACACTTCAAAGGGATCTCTCCAAGCACCAAAATTCACCCAAAACAGAAACTCATACCTCCTAAATTCACCCAAAACAACAACCCATACCTAGGGTTTTTTGTTCCATTTAACTGATATGTAAAACATGAAAAAAACACATCATTCAAAGCATGGTTCACAATCTTATTGACTTTATAATGCAAGAACATACATGGATTAAACTTGGGTTTCCATGGGTTCAAGCAGTAGACTTGAAAGATCATGCAAATTGCTAGGCAACCTCTAGAGTAAGAATGAAATACTTGCCTTGTTCCAATTAGGACCTAAAAATACTAGAAAATTACCACCAAGCTTATTTCTTTACACTTGCCTTGAGAGAGCAAAAATGGAAGAAGGAAAGGTAAGTCTTCGGTGTAGGTTTTGGGTGAAGAAGGAAGGGGAAAGAGACAAAATATTTTAAGCATAAGCTGGCTGATTTTTACTCATTAAAATAATATCAAATGATCACTCACATGTTGAATTGCTACTAAATTCATAACAACAACGTAGCTTGGAATTAAAACCCAAAATTAACTTAGTTACACGTGTAATTAGAGAAAGTGCTTAACATGAAAGTTGTAGCCTTATTTCTAAGATTTCCAATGACACTGAATTAATTGACAACGGACATCTATAGCTTCAGATATGAGCAAAAAACTGAAGGGTGTTTATAAAAGCTGTTACATCTAAAATTTGTGCTGAAACTGAAAAATTATCTCGGGCCTTCGGTAAGGGGTATGCGGATTTTAATCCTATTAATACATAATTAATTCTGTAATAATACTTTGTGTATGCATGGAATGACCTTGATAAATAAGTCATGATAACCATAGTGTTACAATGAAGCATGACTTTACATAGAATTATATGTTTGCCATAGTGTTGTAGTGTTATTGTATGGTACATGTTATGTGAATTTTTTGGTTTCAAAACAATCTAAGTTTAATAATTTAAAAAGGCGTTGCAGTCTCTTATATGAGTTTAGCTATAATTTTGTTTATATTCTTAGGATAAAATTGTCTAATTATTTGTTATATTGGTCATAAAAGGTTGGTTATACAACTGGCGACATAACAGTGAAAAGTGAGTCAGACCTTTATTTTTGTTTTAGGGAAATTATGAAATTTTTTCAGTCAATTACCAATTAGCTCCAAAATTAACAGTGTAGGGAGACATTTGCTAATAAATCAATCTTCGTTATCTAATTGCAAATAAATCAAACTTTAGAGGAGGAAATTGAAAATTACTCTGCAATATAATTTTATTATGGTGGGTAAGGGGTAGTAGAAAAGTATGTGTTGGTGGTATTTTCAGGTCCTATGATATCTAAGCAGTACGGTAGGGGTAAAAAAGGGTAACTCCTTTGTTGATCGAGATCATTAATACCGACCCGACCACATGAGTGAGGGGCCGAGCACTTAAGATCGGATGAATGGGCATTATCAGATCGACAACAGCATTCTCAGTTCAAAAGACCATCGTGATCGACCTCATGAAGACCGGGAATATGGCGAGATATGCTCCAAAAGATAAGTTATCATACTTTCATGGGAAAATTTGATAAGTCAGTGTCCTAATAGGAATTGATAAGTCAGTGTCCTAATAGGAATTGGTAAGTCAATGTCCTAATAGGATAAATGAAGTGAATGTAGTTTTAACTAGGAATCATTGTGGGAAAAGGAATCTGATTTCTTTACTATTATAAATAGGAGGGGCAAGTATAGGTAAAGAGGCATCAATATTATTACCATCAGACTTGTAAACACAAGAGATATCAGAGAAGCATATCTTAGTAATAAAAGTATCATTCGTTTTGTACCCGTAGACGTAGGTTGGATCTGATCTGCCGAACCACGTTAAACCTCTTTGTCGATTGGTGTAATTATTTATCTTTGCTAAATTTGCTTTTGGTTCCCCCGTAACCGAACAGATTCACTATTGAGGGAGGATTGTCTCGGGGGTAATATTCTCATATTACCCCGAGACCAAAATCAGCCGTCAACAGTTGGCGCCGTCTGTGGGGAATATAACAAAAAGCGATCGCGTAGTAAGACAATGGCAGAAGATGGAAATCACCGGTCTTCAGGGAGTTCAACAGCAGAATGGATGGAGAAAATGGAGGAAAATATAAGGAGGAAAATCAAGCCCTTTTTAAATCCATGATGGACAGACTGGAGAGGATGGAAGAGACGAATAATGAGAGACTTGAAGCCAGAACAAGTCGGAGGAGAGGCGAAATAGCGGAAGGAAAGAGGGTCGCAGATGAGAATGAAGACGATGAACCCAGGAGGAAGGGTCCCTACGGGATGAGGTCCGTAGTGGTAGAAAAAGATTTACAAGCAGAGGATATTCGGGAAGAAGAAAAGGGGCGACAGTCGCCAGATTCTTCTTATGATAGCCCCCGCGACACCAGAAGGGGAGATAGGAAGCATGGTGAAACCGGACGGGAAACCTCAAGTGCATGAGGGAGCGCGTGAACCCTTCGTGGTAGGATCAAACTCCCGAAGCTGGAACATAACTACCCCATGACTTGCATCTATGCTAGGCTCGGGGCTGGGTTTGTCCCGCCGAGGCCTTTGTGTGCCATCGGCTCGGGGCTGGATTCGTTCCGCCGAGGTTTTATGGTGTAGGCTCGGGGCTAGGTTTGTCCCGCCGAGGCCTCTGTGTGCCACCAGCTCGGGGCCGGATTCGTTCCGCCGAGGTTTTGTGGTGTAGGCTCGGGGCTGGATTTTGTTCCGCCGAAGCCTCTATGTGCCACCAGCTCGGGGTCGGGTTACGTCCCACCGAATGAGCTCCTTTGGACTGGGGATGCATCATTCCCCCAGGTCCAAGTGCTTCTCTCAGCTCGGGGTCGGGTTACGTCCCACCGAGTCTGTCTCTTTGGACTAGAGACGTAACATTCCCCCAGAGCCAAGTGTTTCTCTCAGCTCGGGGTGGGGTTACGTCCCACCGAGTCTGTTTTTTTGGACTGGGGACGTAACATTCCCCCAGAGCCAAGTGTTTCTCCCAGCTCGGGGTCGGGTTACGTCCCACCGAGTCTGTCTTTTTCGACTGGGGACGTAACATTCCCACAGAGCCAAGAGTTTCTCTCAGCTCTAGAGCCAAGGGTTTCTCTCAGCTCGGGGTCGGGTTACGTCCCTCCGAGCCTGTCTCTTTGGACTGGGACGTAACATTCCCCTAGAGCCAAGGGTTTCTCTCAGCTTGCGGTCGGGTTACGTCCCACCGAGTCTGTCTCTTTGGATTGGGGACGTAACATTCCCCCAGAGCCAAGTGTTTCTCCCAGCTCGGAGTCGGGTTACGTCCCACCGATTCTATCTCTTTGGACTGGGGGACGTAACATTCCCCCAAAGCCAAGGGTTTATCTCAGCTCGGGGTTGGGTTACGTCCCACCGAGTCTGTCACTTTGGACTAGGGACGTAACATTCCCCCAGAACCAAGGGTTTCACTCAGCTCGGGGTCGGGTTACGTCCCACCGAGTCTGTCTTTTCGGACTGGTGACGTAACATTCCCCCAGAACCACCAAGTTTTTCTCCTAATTCGGAGTCGGGTTAAGTCCCACCGCATGATCTAATTTCCGGCTCGGGTTGTCCCCTCATGGCGGGCCTCGAGTGATCGTTCGCAGGAAATTATTCGGAGCAGATTATGAAAGATAAAAAGTGGAATAGAAGCATGTAAAAAAAGATGAAGGTCAGCCATCAGCCCGTCAGGAGTACTGTTCTTTTTATATAGTTCCCGGCACCAACTTGTATAACTCGTTGGAACCGAGAACTATGGGACAGATATTAATGGTATTTTCAAGTCCTATGATATTTAAGCAGTACGACATGGGTAAAATGGTAATTCCCTTCTTGGTCAAGATCATTAATACCGACCCGACCACATGAGTGAGGGGCCGAGCACTTATGATCGGTAAACCGACCACTTAAGATCGGATGATCGGGCATTATCAGATCGATAGCAGCATTCTCAGATCAAAAGACCATCGTGACCGACCTCATGAAGACCGAGAAAATGGCGAGATATGCTCTAGAAGATAAGACATCCTATAAGAAGATAAGTTATCCTACTTTCACGGGAAAAATTGATAAGTCAGTGTCCTAATAGGATAAAGGAAGTGAAGGTAGTTTCAACTAGGAATCCTTATGGGAAAAGGAAAACTGTTTCTTTGCTATTATAAATAGGAGGGGAAAGCGTGCTTGTAAGGCAGAGTTGAGAGTGAAGATTTTGAGAAGAAAACAAGAGAGAATTAGACTTGTAAACACAAAGTTGTTTGATACAAAAGAGAATTAGACTTGTAAACACAAAACAGATCAGAGAAACATATTTGAGTAATAAAAGTATCATTCGTTTTGTGCCTGTGGACGTAGGTTGGATCTGATCCGTCGAACCACGTTAAACCTATTTGTCAATTGGTGTAATTATTTATCTTTGCTAAATTTGCTTTTGGTCCCCCCGTAACCGAACAAATTCACAGTTGGAGGAGGATTGTCTCGGGAGCAAAGGACCCTTATTGCCCCTGAGACTAAAATCAGCTATCAACAGTTGGCGCCGTCTGTGGTGAACTCAACAAAAAGCGGCTCGCGTAGTAAGATGATGGCAGAAGATAGAAATCACAGGTCGACAGGGAGAGAGAAACCCTAGCCATGGAGAAAGACAAATCTTCCAAACGGTCACGTGACCACCACCGGGACGGAGAACACAAGTATCGGCAAGAACACAGAAACAAAACACGATGCCCACAGAGAACATCGAGCATTCCCTGATCACCCTTGCACTCAACAAAATATTTCTTATGACCGCCAAATCACCCTTACACTTTTTACCATTGTTTCCGTTTGGAAGGAGCGGGAATTGGCCGGCGAGACGGCTTGGTGAAATTGGAGGATCGCCACGTGGCGTCAGCGGAAGAGGTCGAAGGTGATTTCCGGGCGTTCGTCGATTAGGCCTCGGAGGGCTTTTAGAAGCTGTCACCACTCTGCCATGAACACGGAAAACAAATTTCACTAATGTTAAAAAAAATAATAAAAAATAATAAAAATATTATAAAAGGGACTTGGAGTGAAGTGAAAGTTTTATTTTCAAAACCCTCACTGTTCACCGTAGCGAAAAATCCTGGAACTAATGGAGAAGAAGCGACAGGGCAAAAGCGATCCCTCGTCAAGCCAGAAGCCATTCGCAACCACGAGCTTCAAATCAGCCAAGACGGTGCGTTACACTTGGTTGGTAGTATAATCGAAAAGGGCATCTCCGACTCCGCTAAGCTTCAAAACAAGCCTATTTCTCCTACACACACCACCCCCAAGAGATATCAGAGAAGCATATCTCATTAATAAAAGTATCATTCGTTTTGTGCCCGTAGACGTAGGTTGGATCTGATCCGCCGAACCACGTTAAACCTCTTTGTCGATTGGTGTAATTATTTATCTTTGCTAAATTTGCTTTTGGTTCCCCCGTAACCGAACAAATTCACTATTGAGGGAGGATTGTCTCGGGGGTAATATTCTCATATTGCCCTGAGACCAAAATCAGCCATCAACAGTTGGCACCGTCTGTGGGGAATATAACAAAAAGCGATCGCGTAGTAAGACAATGACAGAAGATGGAAATCACCGGTCGTCAGGGAGTTCAACAGCAAATGGATGGAGAAAAATGGAGGAAAATATAGGAGGAAAATCAAGCCCTTTTGAATCCATGATGGACAGACTGGAGAGGATGGAAGAGATGAATATGAGAGACTTGAAGCCAGAACCAGTCGGAGGAGAGGCGAAATAGCGGAAGGAAAGAGGGTCGCAGATAAGAATGAAGACGATGAACCCAGAAGGAAGGGTCCCTACGGGATGAGGTCCGTAGTGGTAGAAAAAGATTTACAAGCAGAGGATATTTGGGAAGAAGAAAAGGGGCGACAGTCGCCAGATTCTTCCTATGATAGCCCCCGCGACACCAGAAGGGGAGATAGGAAGCATGGTGAAACCGGACGGGAAACCTCAAGTGCATGAGGGAGCGCGTGAACCCTTCGTGGTAGGATCAAACTCCCGAAGCTGGAACATCACTACCCCATGACTTGCATCTATGCTAGGCTCGGGGCTGGGTTTGTCCCGCCGAGGCCTCTGTGTGCCATTGGCTCGGGGCTGGATTCGTTCCGCAGAGGTTTTGTGGTGTAGGCTCGGGGCTAGGTTTGTCCCACCGAGGCCTCTGTGTGCCACCAGCTCGGGGCCGGATTCGTTCCGCCGAGGTTTCGTGGTGTAGGCTCGGGGCTGGATTTGTTCCGCCGAAGCCTCTATGTGCCACCAGCTCGGGGTCGGGTTACGTCCCATCGAATCAGCTCCTTTGGACTGAGGATGCATATTCCCCCAGGTCCAAGTGCTTCACTCAGCTTGGGGTCGGGTTACGTCCCACCGAGTCTGTCTCTTTGGACTAGGGACGTAACATTCCCCAGAGCCAAGTGTTTCTCTCAGCTCGGCGTTGGGTTACGTCCCACCGAGTCTGTTTTTTTGGACTGGGGACGTAACATTCCCCCAGAGACAAGTGTTTCTCCCAGCTCGGGGTTGGGTTACGTCCCACCGAGTCTGTCTTTTTGGACTGGGGACGTAACATTCCCCCAGAGCCAAGAGTTTCTCTCAGCTCTAGAGCCAAGGGTTTCTCTCAGCTCGGGGGTCGGGTTACGTCCCTCCGAGTCTGTCTTTTTGGACTGGGACGTAACATTCCCCTAGAGCCAAGGGTTTCTCTCAGCTTGCGGTCGGGTTACATCCCACAGAGTCTGTCTCTTTGGATTGGGGACGTAACTGTTAGACAGTTATGACCCATAGCGTCACTATTTTGTAAATGATATTGTATTATTGTACAATATTAACTATGTAGTAATGAAATTGCCTTTTACTCCGTTTGTAATTTATTTACTTTGATATATAAATGGTAAAAGTCCATATGATTAGTTCCGGATTGAGATGATATGAGACAGTATCAATCCATAAGGTTTATCATTAAATATCCCTAGTCGTAGTATTATCGAGATTGGACATCGATAATGCAGAATATACTAGTACTGCACTTGTGCGTGTTGTGAGGGCACAACGGCATAGTTCTCATATATTTAAGTATAGGATACTTATGCAAGTGCGGTAGGAGGTTGTGTTTTACCGATGGTACGGAAAACAGCTTCGTTCTGGATAGACCCCGCGGAATCCCATTGGTAGTATGTCTGCGTGTCTATGAGAGTCCGCTTCAGGGTAGGTGCATATGGTCTTAACCTGAGACTTGCATCGCTAGTACTTGTGACAATCGATAGACTTTAGTTTTGGTCGTCCAGGGCTTTAACAGGTTCTGTGTACACCTCTTCTAGGTTTATCGAGAATCGTAATGTATTGGGTGTGATGTCAAGACGGAAGTATCACTTCAGACATATGGAGATGATGATCGCGCAGGATACAGAACTAGTACTCTATAATGGTTGCAACCATCGGGATAATATGACAAGGTCAGGATTATCCGATTCAAAGAGACTAGTTGCTTGATGTCCGATATATGTTTCGTACGGGGCAGACACATATCCAGCCCCAGGCCTTACATGTGATCATCAGATACTGGATCAGTATACACTATACTACGGTATACTACGCCTGTTATAGATCTTATATTCCAGTAAGAATATTTCTGGAGAATTGGGTAGGCATGAAGTTTTGCTAGAGGCTAACCTTGTCTTGTAAATCGGTAAAAACGTAGTACTTGGTACGTACGTGTTCGGATAGTCCGACGACCGTATTTACTGCCAACATATCCAGAGATCTCTTGGGTCGCTTCCCGAAGATTCACCGATGACGTATGATTCGAACTTAATTAATCTGGGATTAATTGCGGAGAGACTTTATCTTGGATAAAGTACTATTTGAATAGAGAGAGAGATTAATTTGGAATTAATCATAAAAAATATATTTGATATATTAAACGAAATTCGATTTCGACACGGAATTAAATTAGATTTTAATTCGGGCAAATGAGTTAATTTAGAATTAATTCATTAGCGACATGAATAGTAATTATGCTAGGCATAATTATTTAATTAAATTCGATTTAAATAACGTCGCGACGGAAGTTCGTTAATTCGGAATTATCGAACCCGAGCCCGGGAGTGTTTTCGGGCCCACTCGCATTCGGAATCAAGTGGGGCCCCATGTCACATCAACCATCAATCATCACTACAAAGCATTAGCTTTTTGGTGATGGAATTAGGTAGTTGGTGTTAGTGTGTTTCAACACTCAAGTTGATGGATGAGATGGGTTGCTTCTTTGACTTTTGATTTACCAAATATTTGGTATATAATCATTTTGATTTTTTGAAAATCATTTAACACAATTACAAGTCAACAACTTCATCTCCTCTCTCTCTTTTTCTCTCTCAAAGTGGCGTGAATAACACACTATTCACAGCACTCTCAATTTTCAGTTTTTATTGCAAAAGCTTGAAGATTTTGTGTTTGTTTTGGAACATTAAATCACATACAAGGCTAGCACCTTCAAGGGATCATACAAAGGTGTTATGGGAAACTAATTCTTGAGCTTGGAAGGATCAAAGAAAGCTTGGAGCTTCCCCACTCACCTTGGCCGAAACCCTCACTGCACAAAGGAGAAATTTTTCATTTCATCAACGCATCCGCATTCCGATCTTTGTGAGTATATCCGCCATACTTCAATATTGTTCATTCATTTATATATATTTGTTTGCTCTTTTGATCTTGGGACATGGATTAGAATTTCCAACAATGGTATCAAAGCTTAAAGAGCATGAAAATATATTAGGGTAATATTTGGGCAAAATTGATTGAAGCATGATTTGATGATTTTGATTGATTAAGTATGCTTAAATGTATGTTACATTGTGTTATACATTATCAATTTCATGAAAAATAAATTGGATTAATTTTTCCCCCTTGGAGAGGCTTGGCCGAATACTACCTAGGCCATGGACTTGATGATTTGTTGTTTATAAGATCATTGGATGACTTTAAACGAACATAAAATGACGATTTGTGATTCGATTGGATTGAAAACGAAATCGGTAATTTTTTTCATCACCTTGGCCGAATGCATGGAAGCACATTAGGGACTTGATTTTTTGATTAAATAATGTTGGACATGTATTTCAGATAAAATATGATTAATAGATTAATTTGATATTTTGGAAATATTGATTTAAAGGATTAATCATGATATTACACTTAATTAATTAAGTTATAAAATTTGGAATTTTAAAATTTGATTAATTGGGCTTAATTTTGAATTGGGCCTAAAACTATTATATTTGGGCATAATGGGCTTGGTTGGACCAAGTAGGTTTGGGCAAATTGGATTGGATCCAAAGTTGGGCCTAAATCACTCCATTAAGTCCAAATGTAATAAATGGGCTTTTTATGTTTAATTGGGCCCTTATGGGCTTGATATTGATTTTATGGCAAATGAGGGTGATTCCTTATTGGGCTTGGAAATTGGGTTTGACCCACATTGACCAAGGCCCAAGCCTAATGAAATCAATTGAAAGCCCATCGGACTTTAATTAAACGGACATTGGATGTTAGTTGGGCTTTGAGACCCGATAGGATTAGATTTGGAATCTAAGTCATAAAAGCACAATAAAAGTGTAAATATTTAATTTGGAATTAAATATAAGGATTAGTATTGAATATGACTAAATTGGATTTGACGAGTAGTTCGATATAATTCATGAATTCGTACTACAAGTACTTATTCTCAAAACGAGTTGGACTCGCGCAAAAGCAAACCATTGATTGAACATTGGATTGTCACCTAATTAAAGACTAATTAATTGGATTAGATTGGTTGTATAACATGCCTTGAATGAATGAATGTGGATGTGATGAATGAATAGTGTATATCGGATGGATATTAGAAGGGAAGGGTAATTTTAGAAATTATTGTAAATTCAGAATTTATTAATTGGACCTGCGTGTCCAGCCTTTCTCTTATTATCTCTTTGTATTCTCTTCTCACCTAATTCCCCTCAATGTAAATGAGGTTTCTCTTATTGTATTATGTAATTGGGTAGAAGTAGAATAGTGCTAGTCGGGGAGAGGAAAAAAGGTGATTTGTTCTAGGAAAAATTGTTATATATACATCCGTATATCACTATTATTTTATTTTACGCGCTTTATGATGTTTTAGAAGCATGCTTAAGAATGTATGATGATGAGACCTAACAAGATAAATTAATTGGTTGCCAATTACGCGAAAATCCCTCAAACAATATTAAGCGATTTTCCTTCCGTTGAGTGATATTCTTTCTCAAGATCCGAAATTGGCATTGGTTTGTTGGCCAAAGTCAAGACCTTTGTCAATTGAGAATGTGTTTGAATCATGAGAGTTTTGTTCCATATCGGTGTCTTGTCCAAGTTGTGATTTGTTGCCAAAGTCAAGATCACTTCTTGTCCATCGACATTGATTACGAAACTTTCCATGTCAATGGGTCCCGCTTAACTGGAATCATTAAGTTTGTTGTGCCAAAGCCAAGACTTAGTTGATTCAGAGGAAATGGTTAGGAAAATGTATTGGATACATTGACATATGTATTAGATATATATGTTTCGGACTTGGATGTCCACCTACCGGATCTAGGAATTGGATGGGATCCAATTGATCTTCGAGATCTACCTAGTTAAATATCATACAATTGTTGGCCAAAGTCAAGGTTGTGTGTTATTTAACGGGATCCTAGCCCACTAGGAAATTGGATTTCCCGAGTACTCGACAGAGGGTTAGAGACTTGTAGAAAATAGTGGGAGGCTAGTATTGAATTTGCAATTTTCATTCAGATACTTAGCTTTACGCGCTTACAAAATTTATTTCGTCAAAATTTTAACATTAGTTGGACTAATATAATGTTATTTTTCTTGTAACAGTTTGACTGTACCCATATATCGTTAACTAGATAGTTGGACTATCGTAGTTAAGATGACAAACAAAGGAAATGTCCGAGACATAATCATGGGTGATAATGTATTTAAGGGCACGAACTTCGCTGACTGGGAAATGAACCTGAGGATAGTCCTTGGGGCAGAGAGGCTGCTATACACCATACAGAGACCTCTCGGGCCGAGGCCCACTGAGCCACTTGAGCTGGAGTTATGGAGAACTCATAGCGATGATTGTGATACAACTCAGTCGATCATGCTTGCTTCCATGACTCAACACTTTCGTCGCCAGAATAGGGACTTGGATCCTTATAATATGATGGCTAGACTAAAGGATCTTCACCGCACTAATAAGCGGATGAAGAGGTATGAGTTGGTGAAGAAACTCTTTCGCTCCCGTATGACTGATGGCGCTTCAGTTGAGGCCCACGGGACTCAAATGATAGCCGACATTGATGAGCTGGCCAAGATGGGAATAGTCTTGGAGGCTGAGCTGACTATAGACATGCTCTTACAGTCACTTCCCGATACTTGGAAGCAGATTATCATCAACTACAAGTTGATGGATACGGACGATACTCTTGGAGAGCTATTGTCCATTCTTAAGGAGTCAGAGAAAGAGCTTCTTAAAGGCAACAAGCGCGAGGCGCACTTTGCATCGACCTCTCAGACGCCGAGGGCTGGGCCCAAGACAACTGGAGGGGTGAGAAAGAGGAAGCATAAGAACAAGGGCAAGGCCAAGATGTCGATGGCTTCTGAGAAGCCGAGGAACAAGTCACAAGACATATGCCTTAACTGCGGCAAAAGAGGTCACTGGAAGCGTGACTGCCGCATGAACAAGAGCCTCAGAAGGGAGATCAAGGCGGGCAAGGCACCGACCTCTGGTATGTTTGTTATTGAAATAAACATGGCTACTTCTAGTTTTAAAAATTGGATTTTTGATTCTGGTTGTGGTTCTCATATATGTACTGATGTGCAGGATCTGCAGAACAGCAGGATACTAGCTTCAGGGGGATTGATCTACGAGTTGGAAACGGAACTCCTGTTGCTGTTTTGGCCGTGGGCACTTTTGTATTAGAACTGCCCTCGGGGCATGTACTTAAACTAAATGACTGTTATTATGTACCTAGTTTGACTAGGAATATTATATCTGTATCTTTGTTAACCCAATATGGGTATACTTTTGTATTTAGAAACACTGGGTGTTATTTATATAAAAATGATGCAGAAATATGCACTGCAGTTGCAAATAATGGTCTTTATATTTTGAATATAAATGAATCTCCTACATATAAAGTAACAAACAAAAGGCTTAAAAAGAGTGATCCAAAGGATGAAACTTATATGTGGCATTGTCGTCTGGGACACATTAACAAGACTCGCATATCCACACTTTCAAAGAGTGGGTACTTGGACGGATTTGATACAAATTCATATGACATCTGCGAATCTTGCTTATTAGGCAAAATGCCTAAATCACCTTTTAGCGGTAAAGGTGAACGCGCCACTGAACTGTTAGCCCTCGTTCATAGTGACGTTTGTGGGCCCATGTCTAGCCAGGCTAGAGGTGGATATCGATATTTCGTAACCTTTACCGATGATGCATCACGTTACGGTTATGTGTATCTAATGAGGCACAAGTCGGAAACTTTTGAGAAATTCAAAGAGTTTCGACACGAAGTTGAAAAACAAACAGGCAAGAGTATTAAGACATTACGGTCGGACCGTGGTGGCGAATACTTAAGTAATGAGTTTCAAGATTACCTGAAAGAATATGGTATTCTTTCACAGTGGACTCCTCCTGGAACACCACAATTAAATGGTGTGTCCGAACGGAGAAACCGTACCTTGTTGGACATGGTAAGGTTGATGATGAGTCGCACTGAGCTGCCAATTTCCTTCTGGGGATATGCATTAAACAGTGCAGTTCTTATTTTGAATAAGGTTCCGTCAAAGTCTGTTGAACAGACACCATATGAGATATGGACAGGAAAGAAACCGGGTTTCTCATTCCTGAAGATTGGGGTTGCTGGGCATACGTTAAACGTTTGGAAGGTACCAAACTTGAACCCAAATCAGATAAATGCCTATTCGTTGGATATCCTAGGGAAACCAAAAGATATTACTTCTATCACCCACAAGAGAACAAAGTATTTGTTGCTCTACATGCGGTTTTCCTTGAGAAGAAATTCCTAAATGCAGTGTTTAGTGGGAGGAAAGTAGAACTCGATGAAAGTCGTAGTGATACTGTTCTTGGCAGTGAATTATCAACGGAACATGAACAGTCCATCCGGGATGAGACTGAACCACAATCTTCAAGTACACAAGGACCGCGTAGGTCGGAGAGAGTCAGGGTAATACCTGAGAGGTATGGATTCCTGATCTCACCTCATATAGATATTAATCTTATTGAGGATACTGAACCGGCTACGTATGAGGAAGCGATACAAGGTATCGAATCCGCTTTATGGCAAGAAGCCATGAAGGCCGAAATGGATTCCATGTATACCAACCAAGTTTGGACACTGGTTGATGCACCAGAAGGCGTAAAGCCTATTGGATGCAAATGGGTCTTCAAGAAGAAGACCGACATGGATGGCAACGTACAAACGTACAAAGCTAGGCTTGTAGCGAAGGGATATCGTCAATGACTTGGAGTTGATTATGACGAAACCTTCTCACCGTTGCCATGATTAAATCCATTCGGATAATGCTTGCAATAGCTGCATATTACGATTACGAAATATGGCAGATGGACGTTAAAACCGCTTTCCTTAACGGAAACCTTTCGGAGGATGTTTATATGCAACAGCCTGACGGTTTTATCGCACCTAGACTTGCAAACAAGGTTTGTAAGTTAAATCGGTCCATTTATGGACTGAAGCAAGCATCAGCGGTCGTGGAACCAACGTTTTGATGAGATCATAAAAGAATATGATTTCATTCAAAACGAAGATGATCCTTGTGTATATAAGAAGGTTAGTGGGAGTGCACTGACTTTTATTGTCCTTTATGTCGACGATGTATTGCTTATCGGCAATGACATTCCCATGTTAACGTCGGTGAAAGCTTGGCTTTCATTGAAATTCTCCATGAAAGATCTGGGAGAAGCAGCTTTTATTCTAGGAATAAAGATCTACCGGGATAGATCTAGAAAGCTACTTGGACTCTCTCAGAGTACATATATTGATAAAGTGTTGAAGAGATTCAACATGGATCAGTCCAAGAGGGACTGTTACCAATATCACATGGCGTCTATCTATCTAGGGACATGTGTCCTAAAACACAAGATGAGAGAGACAACATGAGTCAGACTCCGTTCGCCTCGGCAGTCGGATCGATCATGTATGCCATGATATGTACACGACCTGATGTGTCCCATGCTTTGAGCATGTGCAGTCGATATCAGGCCGATCCAGGTAAAGATCACTGGATGGCGGTTAAGAGTATCCTTAAGTATCTTAACAGAACTAAGGATGCTTTCTTAATCTATGGAGATGGAGAACTTGAGGTATCTGGGTACCGATGCAAGTTTCCAAACCGACAGAGACGACTTTAAGTCGCAATCCGGGTACATATTTTGTTTGAATAAAACGGAGCAGTGAGCTGGAAATCTTCCAAGCAAGATACTGTTGCCGATTCAACAACTGAAGCGGAGTACATCGCAGCAGCTGAAGCAGCAAAATAGGCGGTTTGGATCCGAAAATTCCTAATTGGATTAGGAGTAGTTCCGTTAGCAGCTGAGCCCGTTCCATTGTATTGTGACAATAGCGGGGCTATAACACAGGCTAAGGAGCCAAGGTCTCATCAACGATCCAAACATGTTCTTCGGCGATTCCATCTGATTCGAGAGATCATACATCGTGGCGATGTGAAGATCGAAAAGATCGCATCAGAGGACAACATTGCAGATCCGCTGACGAAAGCAATTCCTCGGGAAAAGTTTGAGCGACATGTACATAGTTCAGGTATTAGATGCTTGAGTGACTGGCTATAGGCCAAGTGGGAGATTGTTAGACAGTTATGACCCATAACGTCACTATTTTGAAATGATATTGTATTATTGTACAAAATTAACTATGTAGTAATGAAATTGCCTTTTACCGTTTTGTAATTTATTTACTTTGATATATAAATGGTAAAAGTCCCTATGATTAGTTCCGGATTGAGATGATATGAGACAGTATCAATCGATAAAGGTTTAATCATTAAATATCCATAGTCGTAGTATTATCGAGATTGGACATCGATAATGCAGAATAGACTAGTACTGCACTTGTGCGTGTTGTGAGGGCACAACGGCATAGTTCTCATATATTTAAGTATAGGATACTTATGCAAGTGCGGTAGGAGGTTGTGTTTTACCGATGGTACGGAAAACAGCTTCGCTCTGGATAGACCCCGCGGAATCCCATTGGTAGTATGTCTGCGTGTCTATGGGAGTCCGCTTCAGGGTAGGTACATATGGTCTTAACCTGAGACTTGCATCGCTAGTACTTGCGACAATCGGTAGACTTTAGTTTTGGTCGTCCAGGGCTTTAACAGGTTCTGTGTACACCTCTTCTAGGTTTATCGAGAATCGTAGTGTATTGGGTGTGATGTCAAGACGGAAGTATCACTTCAGACATATGGAGATGATGATCGCGCAGGATACAGAACTAGTACTCTATAATGGTTGCAACCATCGGGATAATATGACAAGGTCAGGATTATCCGATTCAAAGAGACTAGTTTTTTGATGTCCGATATATGTTTCGTACGGGGCAGACACATCTCCAGCCCCAGGCCTTACATGTGATCATCAGATACTGGATCAGTATACACTATACTACGGTATACTACGCCTGTTATAGATCTTATATTCCAGTAAGAATATTTCTGGAGAATTGGGTAGGCATGGCGTTTTGCTAGAGGCTAATTTTGTCTTGTAAATCGGTAAAAACGTAGTACTTGGTACGTACGTGTTCGGATAGTCCGACGACCGTATTTACTGTCAACATATCCAGAGATCTCTTGGGTCGCTTCCCGAAGATTCACCGATGACGTATGATTCGAACTTAATTAATCTGGGATTAATTGCGGAGAGACTTTATCTTGGATAAATTACTATTTGAAGAGAGAGAGAGATTAATTTGGAATTAATCAATAAAATAATATATTTGATATATTAAACGAAATTCGATTTCGACACGGAATTAAAATTAGATTTTAATTCGGGCAAATGAGTTAATTTAGAATTAATTCATTAGCGACATGAATAGTAATTATGCTAGGCATAATTATTTAATTAAATTCGATTTAAATAACGTCGCGACGGAAGTTCGTTAATTCGGAATTATCGAACCCGAGCCCGGGAGTGTTTGCGGGCCCACTCGCATTCGGAATCAAGTGGGGCCCACATGTCACATCAACCATCACATCACTAGTCAAAGCATTAGCTTTTTGGTGATGGAATTAGGTAGTTGGTGTTAGTGTGTTCAACATTCAAGTTGATGGATGAGATGGGTTGCTTCTTTGACTTTTGATTTACCAAATATTTGGTATATAATCATTTTGATTTTTTGAAAATCATTTAACACAATTACAAGTCAACAACTTCATCTCCTCTCTCTTTTTCTCTCAAAGTGGCGTGAATAACACTATTCACAGCACTCTCAATTTTCAGTTTTTATTGCAAAAGCTTGAAGATTTTGTGTTTGTTTGGAACATTAAATCACATACAGGCTAGCACCTTCAATGGATCATACAAAGGTGTTATGGGAAACTAATTCTTGAGCTTGGAAGGATCAAAGAAAGCTTGGAGCTTCCCCACTCACCTTGGCCGAAACCCTCACTGCACAAAGGAGAAATTTTTCATTTCATCAACGCATCCGCATTCCGATCTTTGTGAGTATGATTCCGCCATACTTCAATATTGTTCATTCATTTATATATATTTGTTTGCTCTTTTGATCTTGGGACATGGATTAGAATTTCCAACAGTAACATTCCCCCAGAGCCAAGTGTTTCTCCCAGCTCGGAGTCGGGTTACGTCCCACCCAGTCTATCTCTTTGGACTGGGGACGTAACATTCCCCCAAAGCCAAGGGTTTCTCTCAGCTCGGGGTTGGGTTACGTCCCACCGAGTCTGTCTCTTTGGACTAGGGACGTAACATTCCCCCAGAACCAAGGGTTTCACTCAGCTCGGGGTCGGGTTACGTCCCACCGAGTCTGTCTTTTCGGACTGGTGACGTAACATTCCCCCAGAACCACCAAGTGTTTCTCCTAATTCGGAGTCGGGTTAAGTCCCACCGCATGGTATTTTCAAGTCCTATGATATTTAAGCAGTACGACATGGGTAAAAAGGTAATTTCCTTCTTGGTCAGGATCATTTATACCGACCTGACCACATGAGTGAGGGGCCGAGCACTTATGATTGGTAAACCGACCACTTAAGATCGGATGACCGGGCATTATCAGATCGATAGCAGCATTCTCAGATCAAAAGACCATCGTGACCGACCTCATGAAGACCGAGAAAATGGCGAGATATGCTCTAGAAGATAAGACATCCTATAAGAAGATAAATTATCCTACTTTCACGGGGAAAAATTGATAAGTCAATGTCCTAATAGGATAAAGGAAGTGAAGGTCGTTTCAACTAGGAATCCTTATGGGAAAAGGAAAACTGTTTCTTTGCTATTATAAATAAGAGGGGAAAGCGTGCTTGTAAGGCAGAGTTGAGAGTGAAGATTTTGAGAAGAAAACAAGAGAGAATTAGACTTGTAAACACAAAGTTGTTTGATACAAAAGAGAATTAGACTTGTAAACACAAAACATATCAGAGAAACATATTTGAGTAATAAAAGTATCATTCGTTTTGTGCCCGTGGACGTAGGTTGGATCTGATCCGTCGAACTACGTTAAACCTATTTGTCGATTGGTGTAATTATTTATCTTTGCTAAATTTGCTTTGGTTCCCCGTAACCAAACAAATTCACAGTTGGATGAGGATTGTCTCGGGAGCAAAGGACCCTTTTTGCCCCTGAGACTAAAATCAGCCATCAACAGTTGGCGCCGTCTCTGGTGAACTCAACAAAAAGCGGCTCGCGTAGTAAGATGATGGCAGAAGATAGAAATCACCGGTCGACAAGGAGAGAGAAACCCTAGCCATGGAGAAAGACAAATCTTCCAAACGGTCACGTGACCACCACCGGGACGGAGAACACAAGTATCGGCAAGAACACAGAAATGAAACACGATGCCCACAGAGAACATCGAGCATTCCCTGATCACCCTTGCACTCAACAAAATATTTCTTATGACCGCCAAATCACCCTTACACTTTTTACCATTGTTTCCGTTTGGAAGGAGCGGGAATTGGCCGGCGAGACGGCTTGGTGAAATTGGAGGATCGCCACGTGGCGTCAGCGGAAGAGGTCGAAGGTGATTTCCGGGCGTTCGTCGATTAGGCCTTGGAGGGCTTTTAGAAGCTGTCACCACTCTGCCATGAACACGGAAAACAAATTTCACTAATGTTAAAAAAAATAATAAAAAATAATAAAAATATTATAAAAGGGACTTGCAGTGAAGTGAAAGTTTTATTTTCAAAACCCTCACTGTTCACCGTAGCGAAAAACCCTGGAACTAATGGAGAAGAAGCGACAGGGCAAAAGCGATCCCTCGTCAATCCAGAAGCCATTCGCAACCAACGAGCTTCAAATCAACCAAGACGGTGCGTTACACTTGGTTGGTAGTATAATTGAAAAGGGCATCTCCGACTCTGCTAAGCCTCAAAACAAGCCTATTTCTCCTACACCACCCCAAAAACTCACAGTTTTGCCTTTCCCCGTCGCCCGCCATCGCTCCCACGATCCCGTGATACGTACACTCAAAACAAGTTTAGTTCTGATAATGTTGGTGGTCGTGATTACCTAAAGCACTGATGGAGACCCTGGTGTCGCATATTACACAATCAAAGAAGCTGTGTCTCTTAGTAGGAGTGCGATTCATGGACAACGGAGCCTTGGATTGAAGCTCCTTCATTCTGTGCTTGATAAGGCAGTACACAATATCTATCGAAATCTAGTCAAGCATA